>JANIJG010004478.1:0-35314 GCA_024611175.1 Megaceryle torquata | reverse complement strand
GAGGCAAAGAAGGCATTAAGTACCTCAGCCTTTTCCTCATCCTTGGTAACAGTGTTCCCCCTTGCATCCAATAAAGGGCGGAGCTTCTCCCTGGTTCTTTTTTGTTGTTTATATATTTGTAAAACCTCTTTTTATTATCTCTCGCAGCGGTGGCCAGGCTAAGTTCTAGCTGAGCTTTTGCCTCTCTAATGTTCTTTCTACACAACCAAACTAAATCCCTATACTCTCCTGAGTAGCTGTCCCTTCTTCCAAAGATGGTAGACCCTCATCTTTCTCTGAAGTCCCAGCAAAAGCTCCCTGTTCAGCCAGGCCGGTCCTTTTCCCTGCTGGTTTGTCTTCTGACACATGGGGCCAGCCTGCTCCTGAGCCTTTAAGAGCTCCTTCTTGAAAAAAGTCCAGCCTTCCTGGACCCCTTTGCCCTCTAGGACTGGACCCCAAGGGACTTTCTCAACCACTGTTCTAAACAGGTTGAAGTCTGCTCTTTGGAAGTCCATGGTAATAGTTTTACTGACCCCCCTCCTTATGTGGCCAAGAATTGAGAATTCTGTCATTTCATGGTCAGTAAGCCCAGAACAGCCTCCAACAACCACATCATCCAGCAGACCCTCTCTGTAAATAACAAGTTCAGTAAGGCACAAGAAAGATGGTCAGTCTCCCAAGTAATGAGGACAAGAAGAAATGGCCTCAAGTTGCACCAGGGGAGGTTAGGGTTATTATTATTAGGTTATTAGGAAAAATTACTTCACTGAAAAGGTTGTCAGGCATTGGAATAGGCTGCCCATGGAAGTGGTTGTCACCATCCCTGGATGTGCTTAAAAGTCATGTAGATGTGGTGCTTAGGGACATGGTTAGTGGACTTGGTGGAGTTAGGTTAATTAGAGTTAAATTGGACTTGAGGATCTTAAAGGTCTTTTCCAACTTAAAAGATTCTATGACAGATATGAAGGTTTTAAAGGGAGATCTATGCAGCTTGTTTCAGTAGTTCTGATAGCTCCAAAATTAAAAATATTAGTTGCTTTTATAAAGTAAAAATAATTTTAACCACTGATGGGATTTGACTGAGCTGTGTGAGTTCTACTGATAAGGTGAAGATGAATTTCTGTTCGTTCCCCTCGAGCCCTAGTAAATGTACTCAGAGCTTGTCTCTATAGATACATTAACAGTAAATATACAACTAGATATATCAAGATATATTGAGCTATTTATTAATGACATGTGAAAGATGTTCCTGCTTGTGGCAGGAGGATTGGACTAGATTGCCTTCAAAGGTGCTTTCCAACCTAAACCATTCTGTGACTCTATAGCAATAGTCT
The DNA here is from genome assembly GCA_024611175.1 of Megaceryle torquata. NCBI lineage: Eukaryota > Metazoa > Chordata > Aves > Coraciiformes > Cerylidae > Megaceryle > Megaceryle torquata. The sequence goes on along the minus strand of JANIJG010004478.1, from coordinate 34,001 downwards.
ATATGATTTCTTGCTAATGAGAGGGATCCTTCTACTGATTTGAGTCAGCTGGTGAACTAAGTGTGGGAAGCAGTAAAACTTCAGAGTTGCATGGGAAGTATACATGTGATGGTGTCCTTCATCATTCTGTAGAAAGCCCAGAAAGGGCAACATAAGAAAGTAAGTTTTTGTGCAGTAATCCATCGCAAACTGTACTGTGAGCTGCAGCAAATACTGAAAAATTACCTGTGTGCTCTTTATTTCCCAAGACTGAAACCGTTCCAAATTCCTATGCCAAGACAGGCAGGATCCTATCATGCTCTCTAGGGTGGTTTGTTTTTTTTCCTACCTTTTACTGTCTACCTGCTCTGCTTCACTGCATCTTTCACTTAGGTAACACTGCTTTGTAAAGAACTTTTCCAAATAAATTTTCACTGTGCTTGCATCAGATGAACAGTTGGAGCCCTCCTGCTCCCCTCCCTAGTGGTCAGGTCCCTGCAGTAACGTGCTGCATGCCAGACACTATGGTAGTTACCTTTGTTACAGGAAAGGACTTATCTCTTGAGATCTGCAGTGCCAGCTCCCATCTCGCTTCTGCAGCTGGAAATTGGGGATGGCTTTTCACAGAATTTTAGAGTATCTGAGGTGGAAATGTGTGGTGGAGATCATATAATCTGACCCCCTGCTCAAAGCAGGATGTCAGGTAGAGCAGGTTGCCCTGGACTATGTCCATTTGGGTTTGGTCCCCAGGGAATGGAGGCTCCACAACCTCTCTGGGCAACCTGTACCAGTGCTTGTTCACCCTCCCAGTAAAAGTCTCGTGATGTTCACAGGAAACCCTACTGTTTTCCAGTTTGTGCTCATTGCCCCTGGTCTTGTCCCTGGGCACTGCTGGGAAGAGTCTGTCTCCATCATCTTTATACCCTCTCATTAGATGTTTACAAATAGTTGTAAGATTTTGCCCCACCTTCTCCAGGCTAAATGGTCCCAGCTCTTTCAGCCTTTTGTAACATCAAAGATGCTTCAGTCCCTCTTGTCTTCTGTTCACTGAACTCAATCTATTATGTCCCTGTCTCTTATACTGGGGAGCCCAACATGGGACACATGACCCCAGATGTGTCACCAGTGCTGAGGGGAAGGATCACCTCTCTTCACCTGCTGGCAGCTGTCTTTGTGATACAGTGCAGGATGCCATTGGCCTTTGTGGACAGGTCATGTTCAGCATGACCCTCTGGCACGTCAGCTGCTCCTCTCAGCTTTGTATCACCTGCAGACTTGCCAAGGATGTGCTGTCCCACCTCACTGTCCACTTACTGAGCCTGTACTTTTTTCTGCTTGTCAATGAAAGTATCATGGCAGACAGTGTCAAAAGCCTTCTTCAAGTCAGACAACATCTAACTGCTTTTCCCATATCCACTGAACTGGTCACCTCATCACAGCAGGCTATCAGGTTGGGATCCTTAAGGATTTGCAAATGACCCCTTTGTAAATCCATGCTGACTACTCCCAGTTACCTCCTCCTCAGTCTGCAAATGGTTTCCAGGAGTAGTTAGCCCATCACCTTCCCAGGAACTGCAGTTCCATGAGTCCTCCTGGGTCAGGAGCCCTTCAGACTGGAATTTGCTTTCCCCCAGTCCTTGCATGCCTGTCCCAGTTGCCATGGCCTTTCAGCAGCTCTAGCAGCCAGCTCCTTCAACTTGTGGCTACGTCTCATCAGGCCTAACGCATGTAACTTGTGTCTGGGGTTTGAGGAGTTGGGAAAACTGATAAATGCCTTGTTCTGTGTCTTACCCTTTACTAAGGAGTTCCCCCTTATTTTCTAGCTGTCGTAAAATCACAATAAAATTGTAATGTAGTCAGACACTGATAGGTAATCACAATGTAATATACACCGAGCTATGGAAATAAGCTACAAGCTTTTCCTCACAAAATCTAAACCAGACAATACAGTTAAAATTCTTTTATCAGAATAGTAGTAACAAAAAAAACCCCACTTGATCATTTATTTCAAAGTCTGACTCTAGAAGAGATTTTTCTGTCCAGCTGACATTTTGTCTTGAGCATGCAGCTGTCAGGAATTCAGCCTTGCCTGTCCTTGCGTATCAGACAGCCCCTGTGCAAAGGAGCCATTTGGGAGCCTCGGTGTTTGGCGGATTTCCCAGGAGTCTCAGAATTTTTCTGTCCTCAACTTAGTTTCCTTCCTGTGAAGGGAAGAGCAGATGGCAAAGGTTCCTTGGAGATACAAGCGTTTCTTTGACCAGCTAAATAATGACTCCTTGTCTCAGTGGCGTGATAAAATCCTTTCTTTCTCTTTCCCCATTATTCGTGTGTGCACTTCAGAACACAGTGTGAACCTGGCTGACAAGGCCTAATGGCCTAATTGTGTTAAAAATTGAGGGAAGATTAGATAAAAATGGGACTGGATCACCTTCAATTTGGGGCAGTGTGCAATAGCAACTGTGAAAAAGTTGCAAAACACTGGGAGAGGGAGCCAAAGCAGGCACATGGGGGGAAAAAAAGTTAGACCTGCTCAGTTTGATCTTCCTTAATTTGCTGCTGAGCAGTATTTGTAGAGATGAGAGCTGGCCTGGGTGAGCCATTGCCTTCCCTTCCTCACCTCTGAAATAAATTTGCATATGGTTCTGTTATACTAGGAAATCAAAAAAATAAAATAAAATGCACTGGGCTCCAATATAATACATAGTGAGGTCAAAATGTTCTGCTAGGCTGCCTGCTGCTGGTGTTCCTGAACAGAGCTAGAGAATCCCAGCGTGAGGTTGGGAAGGTCTATCCAGGAAAGTACTGGCATTTCCCAGCTCTTTATCCAACTCTTTGCTAATGCTTTGCTCTCTAGTTTGCCATTTGTGTCTTGTTATTTGCTGTACTTTAATTACAAAAGCACATTTTCAAGGAAGTTGCCACTTAAGTGTCTCTTGTGTCTCTTGCCTCAGCTTCAATCATACTCATTTCCTGAAAATGTTCTCCATTGCATTTAGGTTTTGATGAAAAGGGCCGGTGGCTACACACCCTCAGAACTGCAGATGGCTTTCTGTTGTACTGTGATCATGTGCAAAATTCTCCCTTCCGAGTTGGAATTACAAGGACCATCAGGGGTGAGAAGGTAGTTGTGCTGTCACTCATCAGAGCACTTAGCAGTGGCTGTGACTTTTGTGAATAAATCCATTTCTTTTGTGCTTGGTTACCATCTCTTTGGGTTATTTTTTCACAGTTCTATTTTCTCTGGGGTCTTGGGTGCAAGTATAATGCTGTTGTCGAATAAAATAGTCATTAAATCTGTAGCACCCAGCTGAACAGTGGAGAGGGATGACTTGATCACTCTATTTGTGTTGTATTCCTTTTGCTTGTAGGCGTCTCTGCCCTACAGACACCCGAGGGAATAGGGCTGCTTGAAACAATGGGAAGGGGTCCAGCATGGAGGTGATGTGTCCCCCACTGGCACTCTGGATGGGAAAAGATGTATCTGAAGACTCTGAGAACCACGCCTGCTTGTGATGCCTCTTCCTGTGATGTCTTCTGCCCCGTCTGAGAAGGTGGAACGCAGCCTTAAGCAAAGTTGAGCATTTCCTCCTAAAACTGATGTTGGCCAACTCTGTTGTGTATCTGAGGTCCTGACTCCCTTTTTTGCTGGACTGTACTGGAAGCAGAGTTGTGTGTTTGGTTTTTTTCCCAGGAAGAAAATCTGGGAACGGGTGTTGATAAAAGATTACGGTTTGTACGTGTTGCGACAGGAATCAGAGTAAATGATACATGGAAAGACTGCTCCTGGATTAAATGATGGGTTTTGTATTAAAAAAAAAACCCAACCCTTTAAATGAAATGAGTAAGAAAGCACTTTCAAGCACTAAAATATAGAAAAGTGGTGAAGTTTGTATTTAAAAAAAAAATAAAATAGTGTGGATTGTGTTTAAGCTTCAATGGAGTTTAAAAGAGCACAGAATTACTATTACCTAGAGAAGAGGGTATGAGTCAGCAACAGCTGAAGAGGACTGGAAGGAAAGTGTTACCCATGGGGGAAGAGTAAAGCCCCAGTTAAGATTTCACTGTGTGTAGTGATGTTTAAGTTGGAAGCTATAAAAATGCCTCCTGTGTTACTGCAGCCCAATAAAAAGATGAGAAGCAAAAAACATGAATGAAATGAGTTTTGATGCAATTTGTTTAACCTTGTGGTGTAACATAGCACTAGGGTTTGGGCTTTTTACAGTTTCTTTGTCTATTGTAAAACTGCTTCTCTTTAATCAGTAACAGGATCTTTGGTGTTTATTTCCTGAAATCAACAAGGCAGCAAATGTGAGTGGAGAGCCCAACACGAATCTCAGTGACTTGCAAGACAGGCAAATGCCACTTCCTGCAGTGGGTACTGAATGAACTTGATACAGCTGTGCAGCCTGAGCACAGCCTGCTGGTGAAGCAGCTTTGCAGAAGCTGATCTGCAAGTCCTGAGACTAAGTGAAGATGAAGCTGTCCAACCCCTTTTTGGGCTCCATGAGAAGACCACACCTGACAGGGGTGAGGAAAGTATTTTTTCCTCTCTTCAGCACTTCTGAGACCACAGCTGGGAACACTGTGACCAGTTCTGGGTTCCTCAAGACAGGATCAATATGGGAACAAATCCAGTAGAAGCCATTCCAGTGACCATGAGCTTAGACCAGAGGAGCCATGGGAACAAGCAGAGTTTTTTCTAGTCTGGAAAACAGGAGGTCAAGGGGTAGGAAATCTTAATTGAGCTGTGTAATGGCAGGAGCCAGAGACCCCCTACTGGTGCGTGGTAGTGAGGAAGTCCTGTCCACATTTCAGTGTTTCTGAGTGTTGCATCATGCCACTCATAAAAAACAGGGCAAGTCAGTACTGTCTTGCAGTGCTTAATTGGTCTCCCTACACTCTGAAACCTCTGGGAGTTCCTGATAACCCTTTTGTTTACAGGAAGTGTGGATGTAGGGGACCCTGGCTGGGGGGTTGTGCAGTGTGATGATCCTGCTGTTCCCAGACATAAGAACTACTGCAATATTAACACTGTAGAGCTGACAGCCCTAAAGGTGAGGGACGTTTCAAATGCATGCACAGCTCCTGTGCAAACTTTTCTAGACAGCCTAAGTCAACCAGGAAGAGGTAAAGCCTTAAAAAACCAAAACAAATCCAAGAACAAACTACACTATACATGTGGTGGGCACAGCTTCTGTAGGCTGGGACTGTTGCTGTCTGTGGCAGGAAGAGCAGCTTTCCCCCCATCATATGGATGATTTGGTTCAGTTGGAGAGGTGCAGCTGTTATAACAGGCCTGTGTTTTCTTCCCAAAACTGGTATTCTCCCCTTGATTAAGGAAAGTCTGTACAAGTAACAGCTTGAGGGAAGGAGACTTGTCAGGAAGAGGAAGCTGGTGCCACAGCTCAGGATGTCACCAGATGGGTATTACTGTTCTCTGGCTCTGGTTGAAAACATCTGTGCTGGTGGCTGCTGGGCACAGTGGCTGGTTTCAGTTCCCATGTTGGTTCCCCTCTTGTTTTCAAAAGGAGCTGTCTGTGCCAGGTGCTGTTTTAAGAGGAGCATGCACCTGAGAGGCACATGGTCTGACCCATCTCCCGAGACAGTACCAACCCTTTAATCCATCACCAAGGAGTTTCTTACAACTCAAGTCATGTAGGAAGCATTACAGAGAATGAATGAGTTGTAGCTATCCTCCACAACAGTCCAGACTTTGCTGGGGAGAAACAGTTCACTTAAAGTCTAAAGAACCATCCTCTCCTGGTGCCCTCCTCCTAGCTGCTATAGTTGAAAGGTTTGGGTGTTTTGGTTTTTTTTTTTTGGGTGGGGGGGGTGGGGGTTTTGGTTTTTTTTTGATTTTTGGTTGGTTGTGGGGTTTTTTGAGATTTTTTAAAAAATCTTTTACTGCCACTGCCATCCTCTACAAATGTGTATTCAGTACTTTGTCTGCTTTTAGATTTTTTTCCTAGCTTGTCTCTGCTTTTCACACCAAACATTTTAAATCAGCCTCAGAATCTGAAAAATATTTTCCCCCTGTATGTGGAACACAGAAGCAATTTTAGTGCGTCAGGATTCAGTGATGGGCTTGCAGTGCCAGCCCATGCTGCACCCGTAGCTTCCAAAAGTGCGGCCTTTAAAGTTCTCTCGCACTCTTAAAAGGTAAGACTCCCTTACAGCTCCACCTTCCAGAGGTAGACACCAGCCCAGACGACCTAAAAACACTGCTCTAGGAACATACCATGCAGGGTCATCTCAGTTCCCATGCCCCAGACTGACCTCAAGGAAAGAGACTGTTACACTTGCTGTTTCCCAATACTGTGCAGGAAGGCAGAGGGCAAGTACAAGATTGTAGCAGGTCCAGACAGGCAGAGCAATTCCAATAGCTGCACTCTGTGCTGTCTCTTCCAGCCAGAGCTGTTCTAGCATATGGAAAAACAGGTGCAGGAATCACAGAGGACTTGTTGGCTGCATCACCCTCCAACATTCAGTATCTGCAAAAGAAGCCAGTAACCCAAGCACTGATGAGGTGATAGGGAGTGAGAATGACTCCCAGCCTTCAGAATCATTTAGCATCACCACTGCAAGTGCTTAGCCTTGCTGACAACAGCAAGAAGAAATTGAGCAAGTACTTCAAAGTTATTTCTCCACAGTACCTAAAGAATTGTTTTTTATTGTAGCTACTTCCTCTTTGTTCTTTTTCCACCAAAACCAATTTCTTAGCAATTGGATAAAAACCACATAATCAGAGGAAAAAAAAAAAAGAACAAGTTTCAAATATCTTTTCATATGCTTTTTATGCATTTTCAGTAGGGATTCTGAATTTATATTGCCAACTAAAAGAAAGAGATGGCTACAAAATCCATCTCAATAAAAGCATTGTGAACCCAAATATTACTTCCATGGTCTGTAGACCTCCTCCCTCTCTCCCAAATGCCGCAAGGAAAAACACAAAACCAAACCCCCAAAAATCAACAGTCTTTGACAAACTACTTGCTATGTCAACTCTTGGAGCATTACTAGACATTTTTAGGTTAGACTGTACAACAGTTTCTAAATAGCATCTATATTATATGGACATTTGTTCAAAACCCCTTTGTGCCCACCTGGAACAGCTCCAACATTTAGCACCAACGTGTGCTGTACAGAGCTTCTCACACACGATACTATGAGGTGTAAAATGCAGGAGTTACTGAGGAAGGGGTAGCCACATACACAAGAACTGTCACTCCAACAGAAGGAAACACTTAATGAATGTCCCCTGTCTTATTCACCCTCCAGGGTTATGCACAGTGAGTAAAAAGAAACTCAACATCCCAAGTGTGGGTAGTGACATACCTGACTGATTCTGAGCCCGTGCTGCTTTTCATGCATTTCAGGTGTCCACACTTAGCAAAATGAGGTATTGTTACAGATTTCCGAGGTGGAGGTACCAAGTCTGTTCAAAACCCAGACTTGTTAACATCTCGTCAACACTGTTTGCAAAAAGATAGGCAACTACTCTAACTCAAAAAAGAAATGAGTATTTGTACGTCATGTTGCTGTTCTAGTTTTATATAGCTTCATGTGACATTCCACAAAATTGAAATAGTGCTTTGTTACCTACTCATTTGGCATCTCTTTAATATTAGCTTTCAAGAACCAAAAATTAAAAACCAGTTAACTGAACTTCAGATGAAAGTCACAGTTCTTAAAAGGATACTTAATACATCTGCACCATTTTGACAGTGAGCACTCAACTACATTAAGAATTTATCCACAATAGTTTTGCTAATAATATAGGCACATAGTGGCATATAAACTACATGTAGCAACCAGAACAGCAAAGGCACAATGTGGATTTTGTTTGTTCCTTTTTGTTTTGTTGGGGTTTTTTTGTACTCTTCAAGATGTTGATTAATTTACAAAGAAAAATATTCTGTACTTCATGCAGAAGTATTACATTTGTATTTTACAGCACAGGCCCATTACAGAACTGCTGTTACCTGATAAAAGAGATAATTTAAATAAAAAATAATAATAAAAAAACCTAGCAGCTCTTCGCACTGAGGAACTGAACTTCTGAATAAAGGACAATACATGTTCTCCTCTGTCAGGTTGAGAACATCTGAAATCTTCTATGTATCTTCTTGTCTGCAAAAAATATTGCCTGCACATTTAAGGTAGGTAGATTTTTTTCTGGTTTGCTGTTTTCAGCTTGTATTTGTTTTCCCCTATGTGACTTGACTAAGAACTCAAAAGTTAAACTGTCTGTAAAACTATCAATTGCTTCTCTAACGCCGAAGTTGTTTTAAAGCACTGATAGGACTAGGAATCCAACTGCACTCCTCTTGGGATTGAGCCTATTCAGATGTCTGTTCATAGCTGCAGACCTAACTGTGTGTGGTCCAAGGGAATCGCTCTGAACACAACTGCTTTCTCTCAGCAGGAGACAGTTACAGGAACAGTTTCAAACCAGAACACAGTCCTCGGTAATTCAAAGTCAGATCTAATGCAGTGACTTCAAAGTATAATTTCTGCCCACGGCTCCAAGAATATGGCAGTTCTGCATTTTACACAGAAACGTTACAGATAGAGTAAGTAGAAAATTTTAGTTTACAAATGGAAAAGATCTTTCTATTAAAAAAAGACATTTCACGTAGTTAACCTTAAATAGTTCTTATATGCACCATTCCACATTGTGGAAAAGCTGAAATATGCAGTCTGGACTCCACAAGTTAAAGAAAAACAGAATTATATGTATTGGCACAAATACTTACATCTACAGCTGTACAAAGTAAAAAAAGCTGACAACCCTGTCCCACCAGCGCAGCATATTCAACTGCTCTCCAACACACACTTTCCTATGTGACTGCCAACGAGTGACAGCGAGATGGGAACTTAGTCTTAAGAGCGTGGTGCCAAAAAAGTTCCAAACTGCTTTGTCAGTCTCTGAACAGAGGAATCAGGAGTATCTCCAAAAAAGTGTCAGTCCACTCAACACGCCCACAGCTGTGAGGTCACTGCAACTGCACTCTGTATGCTCCTATTAGCAGCTTTACCTGTAGAAGTAAACAAAGGTTTCATATAAAGACTGTTGACATGTAACTACTTTGTTAAACACTTTTTCTAAAGTAAGAACTGTATGAGGAAAGGCACAAAACTGCTTATGACTGAGAAAGGAAGTAAAAAGTAATTTACAATCTGCGTTTAATAAAATCAGTTTATAGTAGCCCTACAAAAATATGAATGGCCTTGTAAAAGTACTTGAGTAGAATATATGACCACATTAGGTGGTGGTTGAACAAGTTAACCCCTGAAAGAGATATACCCATATACTTCCACCTGAAGTTCAGGTTTTCCCTCCCCTTTTTAAAAAAAATAAAGCAACAAACCCCAATATTTAAACATTTTAAGTTTTAAATCTGAAGATCTAGCAAATATACTGGTGTGTTTTCCAAGAATAAAGTAAATGCTACCAGAACAGGATATGCTATTCATCTTGCAACATGTAGTGGACTACTGCCCAAACCACCTGGAAAATACAACAGACTACAGGGACTATTGAAAAGGAGATTGCATACCCTCATAGATCATTCAAAGCTCTCTGAAACACAGATGCAAAAACGTCTGTATGCAAAAATAACTGACACTCCACATAGCTGTTAGCCATTCAATTCACAATTCCTATAGAGGGGGGAGAAAATTTAACATTACTTGATCCTGGTGCATGAATTATTCTGACTGCAGCGTAAAAAACGTTTAATCACGACAGAGCCAACATCCTTGGCAACGTTCCTAAGTTCTGGCAATACCACAGGACAGAATTGTGACTGATGGGAACTGGGATGAGGAGACAGTGGAAAGTCCTTAGTTTTGCAATGTACAGCTAGAAGCATTTAGACTATGGAAGAGTTACTGTACAGCAAATTAACACGCACATTTAATTTTGAGAACATTTTGTACCTTTGCAGTAGGAGCTTCTGCCAACCGTATAAAAAGCTTGTTAAGGCCTGCAGTAGGGCTAAAGGAATAAATAAAGTGACTATCCTAAAAGAAAAAGGAAAATTAACACAATTAATGGCAGGATATGGCTGAAAGTGCTGTGTGAGGGGACTAACAGAACATGACATTTTCACTGTGCCCTTTTTTTCTTTTTCAAGGAACGTTGTGTATACCACAAAAAAAAATAACCAAGACTTGAAAATTTTGCAGAATATGAATTTAATAGATAATGGGGGGAAAAAACTTCATTAAAAATATAAATACTTGTTTCAACAACACACCTTAACAACTCACTTGGGGCAAAAATTTGAGAAACTATGTGGTTTTGAGAAGTGAAACAGCTTTACATTCCTAATTCTCACCTGCCTGCTCAAACCCTCAGTTCTGAAGTAACAGAATCAGAGAAAGGTTGAGGTGGGAGGGGATCTCTCAAGGTCATCTGGACCAACCCCCTGGCTCAAGCACAGCCATCACCTAAAAGCAGCTGGACTAGCACTATGTCCCTGCCTTTTAAGTCAAACGCTTATGCAGTCTAGTACACACAAGAGTTGCTGTTCTCCCCATCTAGAAAGAAGTAGTAAGTTTCATTAAAAAAACCAACCCCAACCTACAATGATTAAAAAAAAAACCTCAGTCACAATACTCAAAATCCAAATTAAGGCACTAAGATTCCCCAGGCTGCTCCATAAAGACTTCATAAAGCCATAAAGCAGTTTTATAGTCAATCATGTATATGAAAAGATTTACCAAAAATACAGGGAGCTGGAATTTGTCGTTTAAAACCACTGCTTGCACGCTGCATGGTCCACAGAGTCGAGCAATGACCTCTTTACCAAAGAAATTCGCGTGGAAAACAAAGAGAAGAATTCCAGATCCTGAAAGGGAAGGCGATGCAGTCACGTGAATGTGAACTGAGAGCCATTATTTAAAATAACTGCATACACTGAACCTTTGAAGACAGCTAGGTACAAATATATATATCATTATATAGTACATATTAAATCCCAAAGGAGTAGCAAAGCAACATGAAATCCCATCTCCCAAACCAGTGGATTCCAGCATAGAACACAACTGTCTTGGTCAGTAAGTTAAGGTCTTTTGGCAGCAGAAATAATTCTACATGGCTGTTAGTAAGGAAGGCAAAAGGTATACAGCAATTCTCTGTATGGTTCACCTCTGTGGTTACAGGTTTACCTAAAGAGTTGGGAAATTTAGTCGGGTTTGCATTGCCTGGTCTCTTGGTAAGGACAACTGAGCCCAGTCAATTCTAGATCTTTATGATGCACTAAAGTTCAGTAAAAAACAATCTTCAGTACTCACAAGTGCATCATTTTGCTACATAAACATATAACATTTCTTAATCCTTAAAAGGTTACCTATAATCAAGAACTGGAAGATGGATGTTACAACTCTTAACAACCAGAAAACTGGGCAGACATAACCACTTTCAATCTTTGCTTTGGTGGTGTTTCACAGTCACATTAATGTATCGTTTTGAGAAAATTCAGTATCAACAGGCATTTCCCTGATACACTCAAAAAGTGAAGAAAAGTGGCTCATTTAAGCCAAGCATCAGAAACTAGTATCTGAATTCCTGAAAGATTGAAAAAACATTCCCAAGTATCTTGAGAATTTGATTCCCAGCTTTCTCAAAGGGTCTGTGGGGAAAAAACAGAGTTCCCTGATGCTGGCTGCTTTTTTTAGTAGATTTAGAATGCATTTGTATCATGATAGTGCTGTGACTGTGCTCCAAGACACTAGTGCGTTAAATACTGCGTACCAAACAAGATGGTCTGCTATCCCAGTCTCCAAGTATGCTCTTACCTGTGAGAATTTTTTTCAGAATTATTAATTCTGAGCTAAACCACTCCTTTCCTATACCTGTCAGCTAATGTAACCCATGAACAGAAGCTGTGTACGTCACAATGAAAAAAACCTCTTAAGAAAACAAAGCTACACACAAACCCTACCCACACTACATCAACATAGTGCTGCTCCCCCTATGCTCCATCATCAGAGTACCCTTAATGTAAAGTAGGGTAATAATTCCTAAAAATTTTGCAGAGGAAACACTTAATAGGCAGTTTAATGCACTTTTCCACCTCTAAAAAACCAAACAAGCCAACAACCCCAACCAAAACAAAAACCACACCACAACAACCACCCCCTACCTTCTGGCACATTCTGTGGGGGAATATAGTTAAAATCCGTAGAAAAGTCTGGCCCTTCACAGAGACGATGACACGCAATTGGAAAGACCGGCTCCAGCAAAGCAAGACGAGCTTCAAAATAATCCCTGATGGTATCTTCTGCTACTCTTGAGAGCCTGAAAGACCAAACATGTGAGGCCTATGCTTCAAAGAGCAAAATTATTTTACCAGACACAGACTTAATGACTTAATGCAAAAAAGGATTCCAGATTTTCAGGAGTGAATGTCAACATCACTAGCACTCTGTTAAAACAAAAACCAAACAAAACAAAAAACCCAAACAAACAGCAACATTTTATCAGCAATCTGCTTATGAAATTCATCTATCTATTCAGTCCACAAAAATAAAAAGCTGAGACAAATGCACCACAGCAGATTACAAAAATAAAATCCAACTAGCTACACAGGCTCGCTATATAGGAAGATGTCCCTCAAACATCAGTGGCCAGCCAGAAACAATCACTCCCCCAGCACAGCTGATTGATCAATGTCACTACAACAGTGTGCAACACAGAAATAAACAAGTCACTTGATCATTTTACCAGCAATACTATTGGAAAAATTAAGTCTAGTACTATGCAGTAAAAAAGTAGCAACACTACCACTAAATAGCCAAATTGGGCTATTTTGATTGTTGAGTTAGGTTTTTTTTTTTTTTGGCGGGGGGGGGGGGGGTAATTTCACCAAGCAGCCCAGCCTGCAGAGAGAGACCACATTACTCAACAGTATTTGGCACCTTTACAAGCAGGTTACTAAGTAATCCTCTTCAGAAAGATTGTTTTGACACAAATGGGTTTTAAACGCTTTTGCAAGGCAAAGGTCCTGACTCTCTCCACTTCACAGCTTTCTCAGCTATTACTCAGAGCACGTTCCCCTCCACACTAGCTGAGATTACCATCTGCAGAATCCAAAACCCGAGTGTTTGATCGAAAAGAACTCGCAGGAACTGCCATGCCAAAGCAAGCCCAGAAGCCCATCTAGCCTAGTCTCCAGATGCTAGACAAAGCCATATTAAATACAGGAAATTAAACAGTTGTTCGGGGTTTTTTTGGTACACTGTCCTAGTTTTAAGCAAACTGATTTAGAGCCACCCAAAACTAGAGACTGCAGCCAAACCACACCTCTCCCTGGATCTATTTAATCCCTTCTAAAATCCCATGCATTTGTGACCACAGCATTCTGCAACAAGATCCAGAACTGTTTCTACGTGCAAAAATATTCCTTCATTTCAAACTTATCCCTAAATCATTTATCAGGCTGGCCTGTAGAGCCTGTCTCCTGGCTTTTGTTTTTTTTTCTGTTTTATGATTTTTATTTTTGACCTTTTTATCTGTCCCAAGGTGATGTGTATCACCTCCCTCAGTCTGTCCTCACAGAAGCTATTCCTTCTGTCTGATCATCTTTACCTTTCAATTATTCTGTTCTTGAAACAAGGTAGCTAGAATGGCATTGCCTATTAAGGCATTCGGACACCATGATTTACATTTTAGTTTCAGCTCCACTAGTACTATATTGTCTTCTTTTTTGACTTACAAGAAGCACTGAACTGGTATTTTCAGGTAATGAGTCTAGAAGCTTCCTTAACTGGCAAGAGCTGTGGTACTCCCTGTAACTCACAGGGCTACAGTCGTACCCCATGGACATCACTTTGCATTTATCAGTATTTAATTTCAGCTGCCATTTCACTGGTAAAATCACATGTTCAAGATCTTCCAAACCTCATTAATCAGAATAGCCAAAACTGCAAGCGGCAGATTTAAATGGGAAACAAACTGGAAAAAGCATCAAACACCGAATGAGTGACAGGATACTGTTTCAACACACAGAGCAGCAGATACCAGATCACTTTTCTCTGCATGCTTGCTGTTGCCTTTAAAACCTTCAGTCTCAAGTCATAATTTCCATCCCTGAGGAAGGAGTGGCATACTCCATTTATCCATGTCAAGTGCCCCTGCTCACTTTAACAAGCTTTCTATGTTTGAAAAATTATTATTAGCTCTTAACCTTTTCACACTTTTTTTTCCCCATTTAATCTGCTGGAAGAAGATAAATTTTCTTATAGTTTCTATTTGTTCAGGAAAGAAGTTCAATGCAGTGATGTACAAGCTTAACAGTGCATTAAACATACTGGCATCACAATACTTTCTTCCCAGTATGAAAATGAATCATAGCACTTTAGAAAAAAAAAAAAATCAGTAGCACAAAGCCAAGTTGGAAGTCAGTCATTAATGCTGTTCCCCAGGGGTCAATACTGTGTCCAGTCCCATTTAACATCTCTATTGATGATCTGGATGATGGGACAGAACATCCCATCGGCAAGTCGGCAGATGACACCAAACTGGAAGGAGTGGCTGATACACCAGATGGTTGTGCTGCCATCCAGAGGGATCTCAAAAGGCTGGAGAAATGGGCCAACAGGAACCTCATGTTAAACAAAGAGAAATATGAAGTCCTGAACACCACCAGGATGTACTGGGTGTCACCCAACCAGAAAGCAGCTTGGCAGAAAAGGAGCTGACTGACACCAGGCTAAACACAAGCCAGTAATGTGCCCTTGCTGCAAAGGCAGCTGATGGTACCCTGGGCTGCACTGGGCAAAAGAATTCCTGTAGGTCTGTCCATTACTGGCAAGACCACACCTGGGAGTATGATGTCCCAGGCTCCTTACTACAAGAGGGACATGGACATACTGGAGAACGTCCAATGAGGGGCTACAAAGATGACAAAGGGAATGGAGCACCTCTCCTGTGAGGAAAGGCTGAGAAAGCTGGAACTATTCAGCCTGGAAAAGAGAATGCTAAGGGGAGTCTTATATGTGTAGGTATTGATAAACAATTGAAGTCAGGGGGCAAAGAGCACAGTCAGACTCCTTTCAGTGGCACCCAGCGAGTGGACAAGGGGCTGCAGGCACAAACTGGACCACAAGAGGCTCCCTCTGAACATCAGTGAACACATTTCCACTGAGGGTGACTGAGCACTGGACCAGGTTGCCCAGAGAGGTTACCAAGTCTCCATCCTCAGAGACATCCAAAAGCCATCCGAATAGGGTCCTGGGAAACCAGCTCTTGAACAGCGGTGTTGGAACAAGGTCATTTACAGAGGTCCATTCCAACCTCAGCCATTCCATGTTGCTGTGATTCTGTAATTTCATAACTGAGTTCCTTTAGAATTCATAGGCAAACACAACCTTGCCCTGGAAATGTATTTATTTGTATTTTACTGGTTTGCACTAAAACTTTTTTTTTTGCCTGACATTTCACACCGTGACCTCTGTTGTGCAACAATCATATGGCATTGTTTGCTTATAGATCTTACTTTTTAAGATTTAGTAAGCTTAAATTTAGTATTTAATAAGGTTATAAAAGGAAAAAGTACTAATACAAATTTAAAACAGAATAAGAATACTAGTAGTACTTCAGCATGTATCAGTGACCCCTCAAAGACAGTTTCTGTCAAGATTTACGATGTTAGCTGATGGGAAATAAGAGATCAGACAGAAACCAGACAGAGCTTTCTAAATGTTAAAATAGAAGACAAAGAGGTTGCACTACAAACTACTTGATAAACCGTGTTATCCTAAGGATTTGTCTAGATAAAGTCATCATAAAACAAAAACAATAAAAGGACCTTGAACTGAGGCAGTGTTCTTCCAGCACTATGCATTCATCACAAAATCTCACCTGCTGCAGAAGCTCCAAGACCCTCCTCGAGTCTCTTCCAAGTTCAGAGGCTGTTGGTTATGGTTTTCTACCCTGAGAGGCTAATTATTAGTATTCCTCAAAACTGACATTTAAAGAGCTTGCTTCTTCTCTTTGTGTTTGTCTCCACTTAGCACCCACCTTCATCAGCTCATTTTTTGACCAAATGATGGAATGCTTCACATACCACATACACCACCCTACTCTTCAGTCGTTCCTAGTGTGCAATGAAAATTATTTCCTTCATTTACTGGGATGAAAGTGGTCCCACTGGCACTTTCAGCTCATAGCTGATAAGTTTAAGGGTCCAACAACAGCCTAACTATCTGCAATGACTTCATACTGCTTCTGTTTAGTGTTCTTAGTTTCTGATTTTTTTTTTTAAATGCTTTTTAGCAAGCTATTTTATTTGGCATGCCCTAATAAGAGTTTACACACAACTGTCCAGGGCTTATAAACTTTAGTTTTCCCAATTGCTGTATTTCTAGCTTAAGGAATCTCACTTCTAGTAGTTCTCTTTTTCTCCTTTCCATCTCTATACACAGTGTTTAAGCAAGTGTCTCCTAATTCTTTTAGCTCACATCATTTTAATTTCATTTCTGCTCAAATAAGATCCATCTTCTTGCTCGAAATCTTCTCTTCCCCTTGACTTAAACCAAAATGATGACATGCCAAGTATTGCAAACCTCAACAGAACAAACTTCGAAGTGCAGCTTACTCACGTTTCCAAATGACTCTTGAGCTGCTCATACACCAGGACATTATTACATTGCTTAGCAAAATGCAGCGCGCTGTTCTGATGCTTTGACAAAATGTTACAGTCTGCTCCGCTTTCAATCATAAGCCGCACTATATCAGAATTCCCTCTTTTACAAGCCTGTGCAGAAAATGAGAACACGGATGGACAACAAAAACAAATCTGTTAGAACAGAGCATAACCCTGGAGTAAGCAGAACTGCAGAAATCGATTAAAATCCCAGGTTAGTTACAATTCAGAAAACAAGTTGAGGCATTTGCTAACACATCTTGAAGCCAGGACTGCACTCCATAAATATCTTATATATGAGATCTCATAGAAGCAGCAACTCAGGAGTACCAAGTGGACTTAATTAGAATGGAAAAAAACAAACCAAAACAAATTGTTTATCTGAATAAATGCGTTTCTGCAGAAGTATTCAGAATGACTAAAGTAACACTTCCAAGTGTCTGTTTCTAGGAATCTCTGTTCAAATGGTACTTCAGGTGTGCAGCAAAATTGAGAGTATGTCCCAAACTGCTATTTAGCTGTGTTAGACAGTCACTGTTACACTGTTAACTTCTCAAGTGTCCAAGGCTGTTCAGTGTTACTCAGAGCAAGACTTGACAAAAAAAAATACAGGAAAGTCTAAAAAAAGCTTTACTTTGAAGAATGCAAACACCACATGCTCTTAGTTGCTTCTTTTCAAAGACTTCACTCAGACAAATTAGGGAAAGGCACAAGAGATAAATTCTCTCTTCGGAACTTAATTCTGAAAGGCCTCGTGAAGTTTGTCACAGCTCTGAACTTTGATCTGTGCTTTCAAGCTATAATCTCCCATAAATAACTCATCTGCCCCCCAGCAACAAAAAACCCACCAAAAAAAAAAAAAAAATCACACACCACCTTAGAGAAGGGAATTAAGTTCCAACATTCCCCCTCCTTAATTTCTCTCTTTTTAAAAGGTATGATCCAGCTCCTAAGGTTAAGTAAGAGTGGCTTGATAAACACAAACTTGTTCCAGCAAGTTACTGGAAACGAAGACCTATTCTTTCTGTCTGCATGGCAAAACAAATATCTGGAATAAGTCATTGTAGGCTGCCAATTGAAAACAGTATGTACAGCTGTGCATCAAATACTAATAAAACTTTTAAAGCCAACAAAGTTCAAAACTGAGGTTCATGGAGGTAGACAAATTATGAAAGTATTTTGAGCTGAAGTGGCTGAGGAAAGCATAAGTGTGTTACAATCTTCTTTATAGAAAACATGAATTACCCATATTTATAGGGAAGCTTTGTAAGGCTTGTTAAGCCTAGCAGAGGATAAAAGACAAACAACACCGCATTGTCTTGGGCATAAAAGCTTTTGTAACCCCTTCTGCAACAAATTGCCTTAAACAGCCTACATAAAAATATAGCATGTTTATCAGGAAGGGGAACTTTATTAAAATTATTTGATATAAGCAAAAAAAAAATACTAAGAGGAGCACAGACTGTTTAAAGGGTCTTAGAATTTTCCTATTAGAACATCTAAAGTTAAAAAAAAAAATTCCATTGTGATGGGGGCAAGTAAAGGTGCAGAAAAGGCAGTGGCAACTGCAGTGAGACTGCAACTGGTTACTTCATTTCTGGCCTGCAATGAAATGACAAAAGTCAATCACAGCGACAACCAAGTGAAAGGTTCTCCTTTCTGCAATTTTTCTCTTCCTGCTGCCACTCGGATTATCTCAGTTTTAAGACCACATCTGCAGTTCTTTGAGCCAAACAATGGAAGATGATGAAAAGCCATATTTAGCACTTTATGTCGACTGCATCTACATTTTTTGGTGTAGATATAACAGTGCATAAAAAAAATGGATTAAAACACTGCCTAAAATAACTAAGAGTAGTATTAGTACATGTTCCCTAAATCAACTCTACAAATATGCTTTAAAGTTTTACTAGTTTGCAAAACATTTTTACTATTAAACCACGTCAGGTGAATTTACCTTCATTAAAGCAGTTTCACCACTGCTCTGCTGCATGTTCACATATGCTCCAGCTTCCAGAAGAATAGCTACTGTTGTCAGAAAATTCTGGGGGGGGGGACACGACACAAACAAACAAAACAAAACAAAAAAAACCAAACACCACCACACAACAAACCAAACACCAAAAACCAACACACACCACACCAACAAAACAAACCCACAAAACACGTAAGTCAAAAATACTCTGGTTTTGTTTCAGAATATAAAATGACATTTTATCTAAAATCTACCTGTAAAATCCAAAGCATGAGGCATGACACAGTTAACAAGGATCACTCATGGCTAATGAAAAGCAATTCAGACTTAAGCAAATACACAGCAATGAGTATTTATAATTCTTATTTTTTCACAACTGTAAACACTACAGGAAGAAAACTATGTTTGAATTAATCACCAAGCTGCACTGAAGCTCCCTTTTGGCCTTGCATCTAACTGTACATTTACTAGTCTAGCAAGTCTTAGTTTGAGAAGAGCTTGCCACTGTCTCCATCTCCCAACTCTGAAAATAGTAAACCCTCCTTAATAAAGAGATTTGCTCTCTAAGTCTTTCAGGTTTGGATCCTGTGTAGCCAGAGATCATAAACAAGCAATTCTAACACAAGAACTTCAGCCTCCATGACAAATTCAGAGATATCCTTTGCCTTCACTTCCCCCTAGGTAGCCCTACAATATTCTCTACTCGGGGTAGAGTTTGTGATCAGAATTTATTTACAAGACAGTAAGCACAGCTGCTGAAATTATGCAGTTACTTTTACTTTGTTATATATCCCACTAACTACCTTTTAAGCATCATCCAAGGGGAAAAAAATAAATAAATGTGTACCACACTTTTAAACATAAGCCAAGAAGCGCAAATGCAGCAGTAACCAATCCAACCTTTTCAGCTGCATGTATCAACGCAGTTGTTCCATTTTTCTGTCTACCATTAACTTTAGCTCCTTTCCTGATTAGGACTCGGAGAAGGTCATCGTGTCCACCAGCAGCAGCAAGCATTACTAGGGTCATTCCACTTGAGTCCTGAAGCAAGAATCGTTGTCAAAAAACCCATAACAAAATAGAAACAACAATAAAAAAACACCTTAAGATAAATGAAAGCTGCAAGACAAAAAACTGCAAGTCCATCAACAGGATTCACAAAGATTCCTCTCCTCACACATACACAGCTGCCAGATACTGGCACACTATAACCTCCTACCTTGTCCACAGACCTCAAGCTGTGACATTGCAAGGAACGGGATAAGAACAAGAAAAAAAACAGAATGAGGCTGGAAGAAAGGCAGCAAAGTATTTGAGGGTGGTAAAGACAGTGGAAAAAGAAGTCAATGGCCAGTGGAGGAAAAACACTGCTTTTGGATTTTATCAGTGTTAAGTATGAAGAGATTTCTGTGAGTGGACAGGCTCCTCACTCCTCCTATTTTCCACCAGACACGAGAAAGCCTGTCTCAGTAATTCATTTGGCATCTTTTCTACTACACTACGTAAGTCTTAGCACAATGTAGTTCTTAAAAACACCACATCATGTAACTACACAAGATCACCAGTGAAAATACTGGTATCAGAGATTTTTATACTCAGAAATGCAACTATAGTACCATTTACCAGCAAAATAAATCCTTGAAAGGAAAAAACAAAAACACACAGTAAAAACACAGATGATAAAGAACTGTCAGAAAACAAATCATTCATGAATTCATGAAGTGGTCCCAGTCTAACAAACAACATTAAATTTTGTATTTTTCTTCTGTATGTATAGGTGTTTTATATATTTCAGCCACATGACCTGACGGGTATCATAATTCCTTTTATCACACAGAGATCTTAATTTATTGTTCAGTTAAATCCCGCAGGCAAATCTGCTGCAAACCCAGTTACTGGAATGCTTCTATTAATCTTACCCATTTCTTCCAAAGAAAAAAGGAACAAATACTGAAGCCTTAAATTCTGTACCCCCTTTTCTCACCTTGCGCTTTTTTTTCCAAGGTGAGACAGAAATCTGCTAATAGCAAGAGGGGAAAAATTTTCAAACAAACCACATTTGTACATTCCCCCCCCCCCAATACTTCTATTGCAGAAAAAAAGTTACCTCTTGATCCAGATTATAATCTTCATTTGAAGAAAGTGCCATCTTTACAGTCATATAATCTCCACTTTTAACAGCATCCCTCAGGAGAGCTAAGAAAATATATTCAATGCAGTTACAGGATATTTCACTTAGAAACATCAGCTAAGAAATACCCCTTCCTCCCAACAACTACTCACTACTTGATATTGGTTCTGTTGACACGCGATTCTCATCTTCTCCATCAAGATGCTTCTGAAAGTCTTCTAGTGTCAGCCATTCTAACTGCATGTCCATACCCAAACTCAAGACTTGTTGTTTGCCATCTATAATGTATTTGATTTTATGGAGGGGCAGGAGAGTGAATAAATAAGAAAAAAAATGTAAAAATCAAATAAGCAATAGGTAACTTAAAAATTTCCAAACCATCCATTGCTTGCCATTGCTTCAATGATCAGGAGCTTAACATGCTACTACTTTTCATTCAAACAAACTCTGAAGTCCATGTGGAATGCTTCCTAACAATGAAGGCTACTTTACAAACAAGACATAAAGTGCTTTTACATGAAACAAACCATTTTATTTATTGTAATAAATTAGACTGAAGTGATAAGAGATGGTGAGCCAACCATTAATGTAATAGAAACACACTGAAATGTTAGCAGTGAGTTTCAAAAGAAAACGTCTCTACAGGAGGCTGAAATGATAACAACTGGACTGCTAAAAGATGCAGGCAAGAATGAAGCCAATATTAAGTGTTAGCGCTCTGCTCACCAGAGTTCTCCATTTGACACACATCCACTACTTCTCGATCACCTTCTGCAGCAATATAAGTCCATGTGTCTGTTTCGTCCCTTAGGTTCCTTCTTTCCTTGCACACCTTGCTGTCTTTTGATTTTAATTCTTCTATGAATTTGTATTCCAGTGAAGATTCTTCTCTTTTGCAGTTATTCTCAGAATATTCACTTTTTTCTTCTGTAAGTTCTTTAAACCATTCAAATGCACTTTTGAAGCCTAGATTAAGAGTTACCAAGAGTGACTACTTGAGACACTGAAGATTACTACATAAAGTTTAAGCAAATGACCAGAGTCCATTTAGAAAAGGTCTGTTCTTTCTCTTAAGTTAATGATTGCTGAAGCATAGGAGCAAGCTTAACAACATAAGCCAAAGATCAGGGAGAGCTAATTCACCTCTAGCTACGCTGGCAAGTCAGGGTTCTGACTGCTTTTAACACAGTAACATCATCTTTTTAAGAAATGCAGTTTAGAATTATGTACAAATTACTACATTGAAAATACGGTTCAGTACCTGTGATGAACAAAGGACACATGCTGTATAAGGCACAATAATTAGTCATTCTGTTTGTTACTTTTCTGAAGCACTGTGAACACCTTTGCTACATTCACTGAAAGATGTTTCTCTAGCAACAGTTACTTGAAGCATCATAGGTTCTCCTAAACCCATTCATGATTATCAAGGGTGGAGTTAGCTAATTTTCCTGAGCTCATTCTCATCAGAGTACTGAAAGAATTAATCCTGAATAAAATCATGCAGAATTTTACCGAGATAAAAATTAGTAACATTAATACTCCCTTTTTTTTTTTTTAATATATATATATATTATCCTTACTAAGGATAGAAATACAATCTAGACTTTCTCCTTATGCACAAAATCACCCATTTCTGGTGACGTTTTAAGGGTTTTATATTATAAACACATCACTGTGGCTAAAGCATGAGGCAAGAAGTTTATCCAATGGGAATGTCTACTGGTTTTTCTAACCTTAGAAAAAGTGTGTATTCATAGTATCATCAAAACATTTGTGAAAATAGCCAATGGTTGGACAAATTCCTCTTAAAAAAATCAGTTACATGCCACAGAAGGATACTTAACAATATTAAATGAAGAAAGGCAAAATCTTGACCTGTCGACAGAAATGTTAGGGATTTCTATACACTCCCATGCTTCCTATATTAAAGTACATACAGCATTTTCATGAGTCAGACTTTTGCTTCCTAAAATAAAAGCAGAAACTCTTGTTTCTGGTATGTGTTACAAAACTATACAATATCCACCCTTCTAGAAATAAGAGGAGAATGTCCCGAAGGATCATTCCTTTCTCTCTTTTAAGCAGTCAGCACTTACTTCTTCGGCCTTTTTGCTCTTTTCTGCTCTTTTCTTCTTTTTCAGAGTCTTTTTTTTGAGATTTTTCTTTTGTTTCAGTTTTCTTTACTTCTTTCTCCTGACATTGAGAAAGAAGATCAAATTTAAGTTAAAGAGGAAAAAAAAAAAAGAAAACTAAACTCCTTTCACTATTCCCCTTCCCAAAAATAAAATAAATATTTAAAATCAGTACTACTGAAGCCTGTATATTACAGACTTATAGACATTCCTAAGAAAAGAATTAAACAGGTGAGTCAGGTGTTAAATCTGCAAAGACTTCTTCCATAGAAGGAGAGATGTTATTTCCAAAATAAAACAAATTCAATTCAGTTTTTTACCGCATTCCAGCTGTGCAAGGTGTTCTATGGCGTGAGGTGCAGATATGCCACAACCAACATTTTGAAGGAAATTAAAAATTATGAACATTTCATTTGTACCAAATACTGAACATGGATAGAATTTAATTACTTCAAGTATTTAACACCTTTGTAACACCACATTCAAAGTGATTATGGTAGCACTGACTTGAACCTTAAGTGAGAAAACTTAGCATGTGCATACAGATGGTTCTAAGTTTTCCACCTTACACAGAACGTTATGGTAACAGTCATGTGAGAAACAGACACTCAGAAAAACCCACCCAGGCCCATCATATCCACACAGAAGACTGGGCTTAGCAATATCCAGTATCACAGAAGAAATTTATGGTAGATGTAGATATATACTCAAATTCACCAAACCAGAATTCAACTGCCTCCATTAAACGTTGCCTTTCTCCTCCCCTAATCCTCAATCTCCATTCAGACAGCAAATTCCAAACAGCAGAGTAGGTGTGACAAGTCTCCTTGTCATGGCTTTGCATCAGCCCCAACACCAACCAGGTACACAGAATAACATCAGCTTTCTGAAAAACTGCCCCACAAGAACCAGACACTGAATTTGTCACTAAATGCTACCACGTCTTTGGCAAAGGAAAAGCTTCGATTAATACAGATAAATTTGGTGTATCATAATGTGCTAGCACAGCTGAGACATTTAATCATCTTTCTCACCCCCTCCCAACAAGAGTTCAGTTTTTGATCACTGACATGATTAACTAGTAGCACAGACAGATGTTAATCCTGGAACATACCCAGTATTTAGGAGGAGACCCATAACTTAAAGGGATTACCAGATATTTGCTACTCAGAGGGACTGTTAAAATCGGTAATCCTTAACTCTATTCCAGATTTCCAACATAGTCTGCACCTTTATTTTTGGTGGTAAATCAAACAGAAAGAATGGTTCAGCATGCAAACTGACTCCAAACAGTGAATACTGTATTATAAATTGACATGATAGTGTTCTGTAATCAGAGCTACATTAGGAAAGAATGACACATAGGCAACAATTTTGTTTGTAAAAAGAATAATCTGCTTGGGCCAACAATTTAGTGAAGCCAAAAACCTCTAGAACTCTCCAGCAAACTCACTCATACAGCAAATACACAGCTGTGCTGCAGAATAACTAACTAGTTTACAAAAAACATTGTTTAAGCCTCCTAGACTAAAAAAAAAAAAAAAAAAAGCAGGATGCCTTCTTTGCTTCCTTGGTACCTTGGGGCATCACCTTCCACAGTACATGACCGTGAGAAAGGCATACAGAAAACTTACTCTGAGTATTGGCTGTTAAGAGCCATAACCAAACCAACTTTCACCTGCTCTGTGTCTGTGTTTGGGGTGACAGGATTTTTATATTAATGGTAAATAAAACAGAATTCCAAAGATATATCTGGTTATCATCACTGATGTCTCTCTCATAAATGCCGTAGCCTCAAACCATGAGAAAATATTTGAGTAATAAAGGGCCATACAATTTCAGTTCATTAAATAACTTTCTGAAACTGGGGTATGCCTCATGGTAATTGCTTCACCTTGTTTACAAGGGCTTTCACCACTAAGCTTCTGCAAAAACACTGTTTTGTGTAGTTCTGCTCTGAGATTATGCCATGAAATAGTCTACCCCAAAATCAACGTGCTTTTAAGGCGGCTACTCCATA
Organism: Megaceryle torquata; assembly: GCA_024611175.1. NCBI lineage: Eukaryota > Metazoa > Chordata > Aves > Coraciiformes > Cerylidae > Megaceryle > Megaceryle torquata. The sequence continues at coordinate 9,106 of JANIJG010004478.1, read as the reverse complement.
CATTGAACAGTCTCAAGCAGAGGACCACAGCTGAACCTACAGAAGAAACTTGCTGCCACAGAACTACAGCCTCAGAACTAGGATATAATCCAGTAAATATCAAGATGTTTTGGTTGCAATGCTGTTACAAATTAGAAAGGGATTTCTCTGAGCAGCTGAAGTTCTATGTACAGCAAACTGTATTAGAACAGTCTGAAACAGATGAAAGAAATCATATTCTCAGAAACATTCCATAAATAGTTTTATTTTTGCCATTTTTTTCTTTTACATTTACCATACTGGTTTTCTTAAAACACTACTGTATTAAATAGGAAAAAAATAATATTCCAGTAATTGCTTAGCTCATTTCTTAGAATAGGTACAGAGTTTGTAATTAATATGCAACCATGTCATGAAACTAAGCGTTTTCTATAAGCATCCCATGACTTCTAACAAGACAAGCCAGCTGCACAATTACCTGGGAGACTTGTGTTTAAAAGCAATTCTAGTATTCCAATTCTCAAGTAGGTCCTAATGCATGTAAGGTATAACGTAGCGGTCGGCTTTTGACAGCGATCCCAGTGTGCAATTTAGCTCAAAGTGCATTTCACTGTTCAGTGCTGGATAGACAGTTGCTCAAGACTGAATGTCTTAGTACACAAGCAGAAAAAAGTCAAACTGAGGCAACTGCTGAAGGTGGCAGAACAAAGCTAAAAACAGTAGCATGCTTTGAAGGAAGAGTAAATTTCATTATAAGTACACTTAAAAAACCAGGAGAAATTAACACTTTCACATTTAAAGACACCTTTCTCTCCTAAAGTGTTCTCTCCTTTATGGTGTTCACAATCGAGAAATTCCTCACTCTCTCCTAAACACTGTATAGTGGACCTTTCTTGAACTTCACCGAGCTCATTAACTTTCCTATTTGTATTTTTCAATTTGGCATCATGGACGGTAGCCTGTTGAGATATCTGTACCTCAGATGTTTGATTTAATCCCCAGCCCCCACTCCAGTGCCTTAACATTACTTACCTCCTCAGCTGAATCAGTGGACTTGTGCCCTCTTTCATCAATGCTCAATTTCAAACCCTTCTGTACAGGTGAAGGAGTAGGTGACACTTTCTCCAACTCTCCCAGTACCATTTTTACTTTTTCTTGCCCTTTTTGCTTTTTGTGCACACTTTTCTTGTCTAAACAGATATCTTGAGTTTCCACTTTTCTACCTTCCTCTTTATGATCTTCAGCCTTCTGAATTCTTTTCTTCTTTCTTTTAACCTTAACATCAATACTATCATCTTCATTACTTGCTGATCCATCAAGATGTCTCTCAGCAATGGCATCTTTTTCAGCAATTTCTTGCCCCAATCCCCCTTCATTTATTACCTTCTCCTTCTCATCTTTATTTTCAGGATTTAAGTCAGAATTTTCATTATCAGTTCCTTGAGAAAATACATTGTCTAGAGAAGTTGATTCTGAGTCAAACTGAACATCTTCATGCTTCTCCTTACGCGATTTCTTATTTTCTTTTGAATCTTCCTTAGATTTTATTTTTAAATCTTTAACTTCTCCCTTCTTTTTCTTTATTTCTTTAGTATCTTCTTTCCTTTGCTTCTTTAGGTCCTTTGAGTCCTCCTTGGTTTCTAAAGTCCTTTTTTTTTGTTTTGAATCCAAACTCAAAGTATCTGAGGAATTTTCACATTCTGTTCTGGATTTTTCTTTGAGTTTTGCAGACTTGGACTTCTTCTTCTTCAAATCATCTGGACTTCTATCCTCTCCATCTCTTGACTTCTTCTTTTTCTTCTTTGGTGAAACATCATCTTTTGTTTCACTTTGCCAGTCACTGTCAGATTCTGCTTCAAATACATCATCATTTAGAGACAGTTTCTAAAAGTAGGGAAAAAAGGAGAAGATTTCTATCCCCATTAAACTATCACTTCAGTGTAAACTATACAAAAATGGTAGTGGAGGTGCTTTATAAAAAGTAGATTTTTAAACACTTTAATCTTTTTAGCACTGAAAACACAATTCCTCATTGCCAAATTGTAAAAGATGTAAATACTAGCTCACTTACCTAAATCACATTACTAACTGCTCAGAAGAGAATCAATGCACAGACAAGTCAAGTAAACCAATCAGACATCCAACAAACAGATTCCAAAACAGAATTAAATCTGAACTATTTTACATCAAAAACAACTAACCTAGTTTTGTAAAATTTACCTATAGGTTTCTCAGAAGTAGGGTACCAATTTAAAATAAAAAAGTAGCAATTAATTTTCAAACTAACAGAGCAGTTAAAAAAAGAGCAATATGCTACCTTCTTGCAACTAATTTTTCAGTATTCCCATCTTAAAAAGTTAAACATTTAACAAGCAAAAATTCACTGATCTGCTACATAAAGCAGGAGGGTGAATCCAGCAGTGCCCAGCTTCACTGACAAGGTAATATGCACGTAGGTACAACAGAAAGGGGGCTGTATCTGTTGTCAGAAACAAACTAAAATGACCATACATCATTTATATAGTCCCAGTAAAAACTGAAATAAAGTTTAGATAGCTTCAGAATCTAGAGCAAACTTGTCAATTAACAAAATATCCCTAACCAGAGTATAATTCACAGGAAAAAAAAACAAAACAAAACAAGCATCTTTGACCTAGAAGTGTTTTAAGTCTTCTTAATTCCATATCTAAGATGTCCTCCTTTCTCCCTCCCACCATTAGCAGAGCCTAGATAGGGAATACACCTTCAGTGTAAGTAACTGGAAAGAGAAACATACCTGTACATCTTTTTTAACAGGTTTAGGCTTATTGTCCACGATTTTTTTTCTGAATTCAAGCAACACTTCTTTGCAGTCTTCCAAATGAACCTCTGGTTCCCAGGTATCATCATCAGAGGTATATCCTTTCCACCGTACTTTGTAGAGAATTTTACCCTGTAAGAAAAAAAAGCCCAACATTTAATACAATATAGCATAATATTACATCATCCTCACAATTCTTGTGAATTTCAGTGCGTATATCATTTTGTGTATACATAAATTAATATAATGAGTGTTCAACCCAATGCTGACTAAGAATTCCCAGAATTATTTCCATCTGCATCACATACTGAACTAAGTAGGCTGTAAAATGTTTCAGTGGTCGGATTGGTTTTATCCAAAATATCTGTAATATCTAAAATTTGTTCAGAATCACAGCTACAATCATAAATTCCCAGTAAATTTACTGAAATGGATTTTCTGACAGTTATGAAACTAATTTTAGAAAAATAGTTTTAATACTTTTAATAAAATTTCAAGCTTTATTTGCTTCTCTTTCCTGAAGAAGTTGATATAAAACACATTAATATCATCTAGTTTTATATTGAAATTTATAACTTACATGAGATTTGCAATCAATGCCACTTTTGATAAACTGAAATACCAACAATTAGAATAAAATCCCAAGAGCAATGAGATCAAGTTAAACCTAGACAAAATTCAGTGGCATTAAGATTTTTTATGTAATATTTTACCAAAAGCCCTACACCAATTGTTTCAGCAGTATATTTAACTTCACCATAGAATGAAATTGCCATTCTATCTTGTTTTCTTCACTTAGAAAGTTTTTTTACCACTATTTAAAAAAAAAAGCCCAAAACAACCAAGCAGCAAGCTTTCCACAAAATTATCTCTTGTCCATCTAAATAGTCTGAATCCTTATGTTTCTCAGGATGGACTCCTCCTCTTGCTGCAATGCAAGGCTGATTAGCTTGGACTCAGCATGTTGCTGATACAGCCAGACAAGGGGCAACTCAGGGCCTCCTGCACCAAGCTTCACTGAAAAGCAGAGACACCTCCTAGGAAATCAATAAGGTCACCTTTATCGATTAAACCTCCATCTCTTTAAGCAGATGTATGACAAAAGCTAGCACCATGTTCAATCTATTGTTCTTATTAAAAAAAAAAGCAAAGCTAATAAGCTAATAATGAATATGAGGCAACCCAGCCTGAACTTGTTTTAAAAAAAAAAAAAACAAACCACCAAACAACCCAACCAAAACCACAAAACAAACAAATAAGAAAAGCACATTACCAAACATGTACTATGGAAAGCACCCCTAGAGAGGCAAAATATCCTACACTGCTAACTAAGCCTGGAGAGGGAAAGTTTCAAAAGAACTGTCATTTGACATTTACTATTAAATATTTCTATCCATAAGTGTACATCTTTGCCTGAGCACCATTAACTTTTGACCAAGTGTACATATACACAATCCAACTTCAGCAATCAACTCTACTTACAATCTTCTGTATTTCACTTCACAGACATAAATAAATAGCCTATATTCAGATACATCAGTGTAATACATCTCCTCTTGCAGTTTAGGTTAACCATACACTCTCAACTTAGGAATTAATCAAAACCACATTCACCTGTCTCTCTCTTCTAATGAGGTTACTCATGAAATAAAGGAATAGTAATTTTCTTATTATGAAATAATTTAGGTTATAAGGGATATCCAGGACAAACAAGTAAAACTCCCTGCTCAAAGCAGGGCCAATCAGATCAGTTTGCTCAGAAATCTGCCTGGTCAATGTACGTATTTAGATTTCCCTGTGTTCCAGCCTGTGTCCACTGCCTCTCTCATCCTTTCACTGTGCACCTCTAAAAAGTATGTGACTCTCTCGTCTCAATATCCTCCCAGTAAGCAGATAGAGATACCACTGTGACCATCCCTGATTATTTTTCTTATGGCAAAGCGAACCCAGCTCTCTCAGCCTCCTATGCTCCAGCTCCCTAAACCATTTTTATACCCCTTCACTCCAGTATGGCCATTTCTCTTCTGTCCTGGGGAGCTCAGAACTTGACACAGTACTGTGGACACCTCTCAGCAGTGCTGAGAAGAAAGGAAGAAGCATCTCCCTCGATCTGCTGGCTATACTCTTGGATGCAGCTGGCGTTCTCTGCTGTAAGAACTGCTGACTCATACTCAGCTCACCTGTCTGTGGGGAACCTCAGCTCCTTTCCCACACATCTGCTTCCTAGCCAGCTGGCCTCTCACCCGTCTGGTGGTACAGCATGCAGGACTTCAGCTAACTGCAGAGTTACTGTTACACCCTTGTAACTCAGGTACGAAATTAGTTAGAAGTCTTTTTTAATTAATTGAGAAAGATGGATAAAGTCTAATGTAAATATAAGACTATTTGGCTGCTGTACAACTACATCCAGTACACAAAAAGCGATACAAAAATGCAGCTTAAGACAGGAGATTGACCCATCATACTAAAGATATGTACACAGCCTTACACTTGCCTCTCAATATTATTTTACTTAATGTTATGTCTTGCCTCTGTATTGCTTACAAATAATGGAACAATTCCATTAATTTTATACTGCCGTCGCTTCTACAAAAAACAGTGGTGGGCTAGAACCAACTCCCACAGAAAGGGGTATCACCATGTCTTTAAAAAGCAGAGTTAAGATTACTCATTTCCACTGGGGAATGTCACAATTCACACTGGAGCCTATTGTTTTAGTATAATTGTAGTGCAGTATGAAAGGCTTTCTAGATTATACCGAGAGGAAACCTCTCCAAACTTTTATTTATTGTTCTCTTACGTAGGACATGTTAATGTTTCATTTATCAGCAGATCTAACTCCCCAGCCCAATCCCATCCCAAGAGCACTGTCTCTCATGCTACCACTACTATCAGCTCCAGCAACATCAGTATTGTGAATGAAAAAAGCTACTCTGTGTGTTGCTCTCCTGCCTCTGCAGTTGTGACACAGGAACACACTGACTGGCTTTATGCTGTGCTGGACAGTGGCCGACTCAGTATCTGCTTGGATTTTGTATCAGACTAGGGAATCTGCAAACTGTGAACCACTAGTCTAAAGCAGACTACACTCCATGGAATGTAACAAACAGCTTCCTCCAGCCATTTCAGAAGCTAGGATTCGGTGTGAGTACCTGTCTTGCTCTGTATTTCTGAAGCACAGGAGCACGGCCCCCCAGTGACAAGCAACTGAAAAATGACCTATGCAAGTGGAAAATAGAAGACTGAGAGGGGATCTTATTAATGTTTACAAATATCTGAAGGGTGGGTGTCAAGGAGAAGAAGCCAGTCTCTTTACAGTTGTGCCCTGTAACAGGGCAAGAGGTAACGGCAGCAAGGTGAAACAGGAAGTTCCACCTCAACATGAGGAAAAACTTCTTTATTGTGGAGTCCCTTCCAATCCCTACCATTCTATGAAATGGAGCCTATGCTACAAAGCTACAACCAACACATATTAAGGCACACGCATACAGTACAACTGCACTGACCCAGCCTAGAAAACTCAAGTGCATACAGCTCAGAACCTGCTGCTGGAGAGCAGAAATGGAGTGTAAAACACATGCTTTTACCAGCACATGCCAATGCCATTTTTGAGAGGGTATTTGATGTATTCTGGTACTCTTTTAAAGAATGTGAAATGGTATGACTGCCTCCCCTGCCAGTATACAGATTTCAGGTTCCACTGCTGAGGAGAGAAGGGGGGAAAGGAAGAAAAAAAAAAAAAAAGGAAAGAGAAAAAGGAGTCCTCTTTTTTTCAAGCCTAATGGCCTGACATTATCCTGACCCACACTTCATACAGGCAAAAAGCCATATTACCTCAAAAGCATAATATTAAGAAGGCACCAAGATATTTCAGCCAAGACAACCTAATCACAACAGCATCACAAATATCTAAGAAATTCTCAGTCTGAAGGTTCTCCAACGTAAAGGCTTCAAAACCCTGATGCCTTACACTAAACAGACAGAAGTCTATACTGTCATATGACTGACTGAGGCCTAAAATAAAATGCTTAAATTAGTCAAAATAAATGAGTTTCCGAAACAAAACCAATAATAATAATGGGAAAAGCTGCATTAATTATTTTTTGTGTTTGAGGTTTAGGTAATTGTATAAGAACTTCAACCAGCATATGCTGCTTTCAAAGAAAGAAGGTACAATATTTGTCTAAACAAAGCTAAGATCACTACAGCTAGATATTTTAATTGGAAGGAGTGTCATTTTATGAGGTCTTCACACATTTTATAAGCCAGTAGGCACAGTCTCACTAAACATCCCTTGAAACCACCTCCAAGTTCTTCATTATACTCAGTCCTACCCCTTTCTGCACTCAAGACTCTTTACATCAAAACGCTATTTGCTGTAACTGCAAAGGGTAGCTTAACAACGCAGACAAAAAAAAACTTAGTAAAGACACTCCAAATTTAGCCTCTTTAGTCAAAGCTGTAAGACACAAAAAATGACCTTGCAAAATTCTGCACAACGTGTATTAAATTACAATTATAACGGAGCTGCTATTTTTGCTTGGTTCTCGCCCAAGTATGAAAGAACCGTGCCGGGACAACCTGCCCGCAGAGCAGCCTGTGCCTGCACAGCCTGCGCGAGCAGAAAGCGAGGGAAGAACTGGAGACGGCCGAACGCTCTCAGGCCCACCCTGCTGCCAGCGCATGGGCAACGACCGCTCCCAGCTCCCGTGCACATCCTCGGGGAGCGCGGCGAAATCTGACCCCGGGGCAGCCGCCGGGCCCAGTCAGGGGGCGGCCAGGCTGCCCGCCAGCTCCACCAGCACACGGCGCAGCCGCCTTCCTGAAGGACCCGCCGCCACACTGCGCGGGGGGCCCCGCCGCAGCTCCAGGAGAGAGGCCGGGGGAGCGGCGCTGACAGGCGGCGGCGCCGCGCACTCACCCCCTCAGTCTTCACGTCAAGGATCTTCTCCACCTCGAACACGTCCTCTTCATCCTCATCCTCGCTCTCGCCGCCGCCGCCACCACCACTGCCAGCCTCTCCGCCGGTTGCTGCCGCTGCTGCTGCCGCCGCGCCCGCCGCTTTGCCAGTCCTGCTACCGTCTTCCTCCCCGTCCTCCTCATCCTCTGCCGCGGCCGCCGTCTCCTCCTCTTCCTCCGCCCCCTCCAACCTGACCGCTGCGGCCTCAGCCCCACTCCCGGCCGCCGCCGCCATTTTGGGCCGAATTTCAAACGACAACGGTGAAAAGCGGCTGCGACATCCACCACCGGGCTAGGAGGGAGGCAGACAGGCAGCGGCCGTAGCCAATCGGCGCCCTGCCAGCTCATGACGCACAGGGGCGGGGCCCCGCGCCCGGAGGCCTCCGTGCCCCCAGCGCGGCGGCCTGGGGCAGCCAATGGGTGGGGACGGCGGCAACAGCAGCAGCAGCAGCTGGAGGCCCCGGCGGGGGCTGGTGTCGGCGCAGTGAAGGCGGTGATTCCGTTCGCCCTGGGGCGGGCGGTCCCTACCCCGATGCCCCCTGCAGAGATGGGTGGCGGGAGCAGGGAATTCGGTCATCTCCTGCTCTGGCCTCCTGCCGGTGCTGGCCGTTCGCGGGTCTGGGCCTTCGGGCAGCCGGGAGCCTCGACCCTGCCCACGAGGGGCGAGCGCTGGGCGGCCGCTGGAGCATTCTATGGGTACGCTGGCCCGCGGGCCGTTCCTCGAAAGCGTGATCGAGTCCCGTCTCGGCCCCCGTGTAAGGTCCGGCAGCCTGGTGCGGTAGCGCTTCTCCGGAGACTGGAGATGGTTCCTGGTGACCGGCGGCACTCGAAAGGCATGTTCACGCTGCTGACCTCTCTGTCAGGAGATACTGTCCTCGGGGCGGCTGCTGTGTCCGAATAAAGAGACAGAGCGTGTGGCATATCCCTGTACAAATGTATTCTTAGCCCTCAGCTGGAAAAGGTTTCAGGGAGATGCACAAGAAAGAGGTACACGAGCACCTCAGGGCGAGGTCCCGCGAGGGAAAGGGCTTTCTCAGAAATAATTCTTTCAAACTTTATAGCATTTTACATATTAAATTAACTGCCTATAGGTAATCACAACTATTGTTATGTGCAAGAGAGGGAAAAAAAAAATGTTTTTCTTGTAAGAAAAAGCACATGAACCACACCCCATTTGCTTATTCAGCTGTCTTTGCTAGAGCCAGAATGTTAACATGCTGTATCTCAGAAACAGTTCTTAAAGAACACACATTACTCGACTGAAACTGAGGCTTTAGCCTGATCATACATTTTCCATACATACCCCTATGGGATGCATTGTTGTAACAACGAAAACACCAAACTATTTTAATAATTAACTGAAGGGGG
>JANIJG010004476.1:14786-45017 GCA_024611175.1 Megaceryle torquata | reverse complement strand
TAGTGACAGGATGAGAGGGCATGGCCTGAAGCTGTGCCAGGGGAGGTTTAGGTTGGATCTTAGGAAGCACTTCCTCACAGAAAGGGTGATAGAACAATGGAATGGACTGCCCAGGGAAGTGGTGGAGTTACCATCCCTGGAGGTGTTTAAGAAAAGACTGGATGCTGCACTTAGTGGCATCATTTAGCTGATGTTGTGGTGTTGGGTCATAGGCTGGACTCGTTGATCTCAGAGGTCTTTTCCAGCCTCAATAATTCTGTGATTCTGTGATAAATACCAGGTTAACTTTCCACAGAAAGATGAATTTAACAGTATTAACGAAGATACCGCTTCAAGAAGTTAAAAAAACCTGCTGACTGACTTCACAACATACATGCTGTTGCTATGTGTATACCAGTAGCAAAATATAACATGCATACACACACAAACATAGCAAAAAATAGATACCTAGCTTTATATTCTTGTACACACACAGAATATATTTGTATTTACCTGCTTTTTATATAGTTAGATGAATGCATATACACTTAACATCTACCTAAATAAAAAACAAGAGAGAGGAGTGGCCCCTGAAGTAGTTTCAATTCATAGTTATTTATCTGTTGGCCAATACAGTAGCATGACTGTGCTGTGTGGTGAACCTAACTGACAATGGAGCACAAATGCATGCAAGACAGCTCTTAAGTTTTAATGTGAAGACATACCATGACCACATGGTTTCTGTCATTTGCTTGACTTACAGATTCTGTTGCAGTTACATTGTGATTTTTGTCAATTAAAGGATTCGGGGAGATTGATAAAAGTAAATTTAAAAATGGCAGATCACCTGGAGATGAAAGGTAGAAGTGCAAAAGAGAATGTGTCAAAAAGGAATGAGTTAAAATACTAATTAAAATTCAGGGTAGTGACGAATACATTAAAAATAAACAAAAAAATCTCCATAACAAACAAAAAAACCAAACCCATAATAAAAACAAAACCAAAAAAAGCAAAACAGAACAAAACATCACCACCAAAAACTAACAAAAAACTCCTTACACGTGGGAGTCCAGGAAGAATTACAATCTGTTAGTGGCAAAACATGTGAAATGTGTGAAAACAAACCTAAGCCCAAGCTTTTATGGGCTAAGTCGGTACAGAGGTCAGTCAGTGGACCCTAAAGAGGACATTTTCATGAAGCAGAACAACTTGTACAATCTGTGCATACTAAAGAAAGAAACAGAAACCCAATTAGGTGTAAAATCATTAGAGCTCAAGCAATAGAACGAGCACAAAACATTCCATTGGAAGAATTTGAAGCTAGTCATGATTGGTAAGGACAAATAACATACCATCATTTGCCCACAAGGAAAAAAAGTTATTTGAAATCATCTACTTTCTGACTGAACTGAAACACTTACTGCAGTTAAGCTGTATGGGATCCAGTTATGCCACAATCACAATTGTCTGCTCAGGCAAATGTGTAACACAGATGACACCAGTTCACTCTGACAAACCATCCAGCTAAAACCATGGAAGAAACATGTGCAAAAGTCTACATCTTTAAAACTTCAGGACGGAAGAAAAAAAAAAGAAAGGGGTGGGGGGGGTTCAGGACAGACACACATTAAACACATCAGCATGAAATGTCAAAAGAATATATGCCTGCAGGGCATCTAAATGAAAATTAATCAATCCAGAAAGGCCAAAACTCTTCTGCTCAGAATATTTAGAATAAAACCTGACTTCCAAAGTCAGAAATTAACTTGAATACAATGCCTTCTAGCCAGTGGGCACTCTGCCAGTCAAGGTTACACACTGGTCTTTATTGCTCATAACTTGTTATCCTGGAAACATGGTAGTTCAAACAAATTTGTGTGTATAGTGGAAATGAGGATTATGAGTACATTCTATGTAATTTACAAGTTTCCATAAGATAGATGTAGCAAAACTGATGGACAATAAAATCATCAGTAGATCAATGTGAGGCTTTCCCCTAAAGTTTAAAACCAGAAGATCAAAAAACACACTCTGTAAACACTTTCATATTTATGATACATCTCATAAATCACATCTCTTAACTCAGACATATTTTCATGCTTGTCTATACTAAAGGAATGGCTGAATGGGAAGTTTTTAATACAGGAAAGTTATTTAGAGGTTTCAGTAGAGAGATTAGAATTTATCCTCTTTTTCACTTGCCCCTAAAGAGTGGTTTTCACTTGTCTTGACACTGTTAACAGTTTTATATTCAAGAGCTGCTAGAACCATGAGTCCAAGAACAGACAAAAAGTGATCTTTTACATAAATAATTTGAATAGCAAATGGTCAGTTCAGCATCACTGAAAATATATCACCTTAAGAAATTAGTTTAGGGGATGTTTTGCTGAGTTTTTTAGAGACTCAAATGTAGTAGAAAAAAACCTACAAATCACAGGTCTTCTGGGTATATAAAAAAATACTAAATTGTACATGAAAAATACTTGTGGCAGGTGTTTCCACCCTGACAAAATACTGGACAATGACTAGGGCTTGACAAAGACCTGACAACGACCAGAGCTTGATGAAGACCCAGTAAAGATCTAGGCTCTGTGGCCAATAAACCCCAATTACTTTGTGTCAGGTCCTTATGTTGCCTTTTTCCATAGCTTTCCCCCAGCTAATTAGAATGACCAGAGGTCAGACATGACCGGGTTATAAAAGAAGCCCTGTTGAACAGTTGATTTGAGTTGGACCTCTGCAGGGCAACAGGTCTGCAGTAGGAAACTCTCAACTTCAATGGAGATGCTGCCCAAGAAATCTTTCTGGGATTTAGTGAGCCCTCAGCCCCACTTCAGTGAATAAATAATGTTCCTGGATTTATCATTGGGTAAACTAATGCCCCTTATGGGTGAATGATTCCATTTTCTGGGTACCCTTGAGTGCAAGGTTTTAACTTTCATGAGTTGGTATACATTTTTGGTAATCAAAAAACCCAAAACAAAACAAAACCAAACAAAACCTAACAAAACAAACCAAAAAAAACCAAACCAAACACAAATGCTTCAGAAGTTTAAGTTATAGAGTTTGTGCACTGAACAGCATTACTATTACACAGACTTGGACCAACAGATTAGGCATTGTGTGGCACCATGAATCTGCTTATGTGCCACATTTATATAGATTTAGAATTTATATAATTATGTATATATTGTTATATTTTATTTAATAATTTATATTATTACAGGTTAATAACATCATATAAAATGCTTTCTTCTCAGTCAATTGCATGTCTTACTCTCTCCATCACAGAAATCCCAGGATTGGGCTTAATATGTGCCAGGCACAGAGATAAGAACTTGCTAAATGAAAGTGAGAGTCAGGGAAAGAAAAGAACAAAAGGATGAGGAAGGGGAAGGAAAAAGCCAAGGGAGGGGATGAAGAAATAAGGCTATGCTTATTTATGATCTTCTTTCTTATACTTTACCTTGCAAACTTTTAGTTATTTCAGTATATAAAAATGGGTAGGTTGGATGGATTTGCTTCCTCTATCATATTAAATAATATGGTGTGAAGCTCAATTTGGTTTTGGTTTTTTTGGCACAATACGCTGGTTTCAGTGAAATTTTCAGTATGTCTAATGTAAGTCCAACAGACACAAGGCAGGAGAAACACTAAAGAAAACAGCCACTCACTGAGTACCCAGGGTATTGTCACAGCTGACAGAGCTGTTGTTATATGTCTCTAGTTAAAATTAGAACAGCACAGGTTCTGATGCCAATGAATAATTTTAAGATAACAAAGTCTTGATAATCTCACACTTTACCTTTCTTCCCTCAAAAAAAGGCAAACCAAAGGAAGAAAAAAAAAAAGTTTAATTATCCCAATAGCTTGTAAAACACCTGGAAATTCACAAATGTTCCATAAAATGGAAGAAACATTTTCCAGAGATGTAAATGGACTCAGAAGGTAAAGCTATAGATTTATCACAAATTCTCTTTGCTGTCATGTCCACTGGCATTCCCTACATCTTTCCTAGTGCAAAATTTACCAATAACAACCAAATCTGAAAAACAAACAGACAAAATCAAAACCCACTGACCAACAAACAAGAACATAAACAAAAGAACAAACCCACATGTAACCCACACTCTAAACCAAACAATGCCTTCACTGATAGCCACTGAGTTTTGGCCGTCTAAGGGCTTTGATTGGTGTGATTGGTTCTGGAAAATTCTACACTATAATGTTTTTTTCTTTCTTTCCTATGAAATGCTTCATCTTACCTGTTCTGCTTATATGTGGGGTGCTGCAAAAAGGAAACCTTTCTCAATCACCACTGGAAAACCTGACTCGTCTGCTTTTTTTTTAAGTCATAAATAATGGGACAGTTTGTTCATTAATACAGGGAAAAGACTTTGTACAAGCTGCATACTTTAATTGAAGTATAAATCATGCAGCTGGTTATAACTTGGAAGTATTGTAATAACAAATTATTGTATTTTCTTTGCATGCTTAATATAAAACTAAATTAATGCTCACCTGGTAGCCTCTACCTACCAGTGGTTGTAATCTGCTGCCAAGAAGCTATTAATCTATCTGCCAACATGGTTTGGAAAGTTGAAGCACCTGTGCTTTTTATAAGTAGTTATTAGAAGTCAAGAATCTCCTGTTCAGAGAGTAATTTCAAGTCTTAATTCTAATTCTAAACATAAAGGTAGTCCTACTATTTCAGCAAAGGATCAGGGCACAAAATTCATTTACTCCCTCCATATGCTTAGAACTGTCATTTAATGATTTGGCAACAAAAGGACTTGGTTTTGATAATCAGTTTTTGGAATCAATTATATTTGATTCCAGTTTGTCTTCTTGATTGAGTACCTACCACATCAGTGTGCAGTCACTTTGGAACTTTTTTTCTAAATGCATACAGCATGTACAAAAGGAAAATTTCTATAGTTACAGAATGACAACTGTTTCCTTTCTGCCACAGACAGGCCAATCCAAGAAAAAAAATTAAAAAAAATCAGGATTTTTGATAGCCCTGTTCTGCACTTAAGAATAGAAATTATAACATAATACTGTGAGATACTTTATTGGTCTTTGAAGAGTTCTGGTAGTTCTAAGCTGTGTGTGAAATTCAAAAAATTCAACCAGGCTATTCTTTATTTATTGCAATTTAAAATTAGCCCCAGATCTACATGGGTTATTCTCAATTATTTTTAGCAATGCCTGTCCTCGCACTAAGAACCTCAGAAATTAAGAAACTAGACTTTTTCAGAGTAGATCAGTACACAGCTATTGAACAAAGGCATGATAAGAGTTCAGGGGAATTTTATTTTGTTTCCACTATCAGATACATGTATGTTTGAGAGGGTAATACTGGAGGATTTCTGTTAACACAGAAGGAGATAGAGTACAAAATACTACAGTAGTGCAACTAGCTGGAAAAAAAAAAAAAGGCAAACAAAACAAAACAACAATCTTATGTACACAAAAAAGCTTCCAGAAGCACAAAAAAAAATTCTTTAGAACAACTCAAATACCATTTTTTTTCTAAATAACTATATTTGTGTTTCACATAAAGCAAAACAAAATACAGCAACAAAATACACACACCGAAAAAAAACCAACCAAACAAACAAAAAAACCCCACAAAACAAACAAGCAAGGAAACCAAAGAAAAAATAAGCTGGTTTTCCAAAGCTTTTCATGCATGTTTACTACTGGGTGCTGACTGGTACTACCTTATTTGTCAGTAAGACTCCTGCAGTCAGTTTTTCATATTTATTTTTTGCCTTCATCAAAGTAACACCAAAGATCTTGCACTCAGAGAATCTGAGAGTTTTACAAGACTTCCTCAAAGCTGGTAATGGCACTGCTTACATTATCTTGCTCTTGCAAGAAATCAGGCAAATGAAAGACTGACGTATATCTTTGTTAGTCACAATATTCAACAGAATTAAAAACATACAGTTCTATATAAATAGCACAGACCAGAATAAAAAAGTCTAAAACCTACAAATATTAAAACACAGGAACACACTCCACTGATTTTGAGGATTAGGCTTCCAGAGCTGACAACCTTTCTTAAGACTCAAGTTAAGCTGGACTACAAATGTTAAATAAGATTGAGACTAGCTAACTGAAACACCAGCACATATTACTTGCATCATACAACCACCACAAATGATGCCGCTTTAACACCTTGGCAATACTTCACATGATTTCTATAAAGATCATTCTTCAGTTGGTGTCCAGTGCCCTGAAAAATGAATAAGGAAGAGTGGGTATCTACCCCTACTTCCTATCATTTTGATGAAGGCACTTGAGATGAGAATTTGCTCCTTCAAAGAAAGCAGACTTCCGTTTCCAGAAGGATTAGGAAGTGTCCAGAGTTCACCTCAGGATGTCATGCAGGAAACATAGAATGGTAGGGGGTGGAAGGGACCTCTGGAGATCGAGTCCAACCCCCCCTGCCAACGCAGGAATACTGAGGGCAGGCCACACAGGAACAGATCCAGGTGGGTCTTGAAAGTCAATAGAGAAGGAGCCTCCACAACCTCCCTGGGTAGCCTGTTCCAAGCTCCATCAATCTCACAGTAAAGAAGTTTTTCCTCATGTTGTGGTAGAACTTTCTGTGTTCCAGTTTGCTACCATTACCTCTCGTCCTATCACAGGGCACAACTGAAAAGAGACTGGCCCCTTCTACTTGACACCCACCCTTCAGATATTTGTAAACATTAATAAGATCCCCTCTCAGTCTTCTCTTTTCCAGGCTAAACAGCCCCAGGGCTCTCAGCCTTTCCTCATAAGAGAGATAATAATTTCCTCATAAGAGGAATATTACTGCTAAAGTAACATTGACTTGTCAAAGTGATGTATATTCCTATCCTTTCAAGGGAAGAAAAACCAAAACAAGCAATCCCCCAAACCATTAAAAATCTAGAATATATCCACTTCATCATGCAAAGCAGTCAGAAAAAGGCTTTCCTTCCAATAATTCTAGCATCAAACACAAGTTTCCCAGTGAGATCTCTCACATTTGTGACAATGGTAAGAGCTTCTGGGACTACCCTTTTTTGTAGGGTCACTAGGGATCATTCTGAGAGTAAGTGTCCACAAGGAGCAAGCATCTTAAAGCTCTAACTTTGAGTCTTCTTTACTCACAATCTTAATGAATGCGAGGCATATTCATTGACATTTTCAAACCATTCTAACTTCTTCTCCAGGTTATTACTACATGAAAAGTGCTATCAAGAAAAAGAACTACCCGACTTCAGCTTAATGGTTCAAGACTACTAAAAGAAAAAACCCATCAAAAATAAAAAAAGAGAAAAACAAGAAAACACACCTCCCCAAAAAGCGCATGCACACAAAACCAAAAACCAAACCAAAACCAAACAAGAAACCCAACAAAACGAACAAAAACGCACATAAAACCAAACCAAAACTAAACAACAACAACAACAAAGTCTCTCAAAGCCCCAAACAACAACAACAAAAAAAGTTGTTTTCCAAACCCTCTTATGACTAAAGTTCTTTTCACAAGGCATCTTTGGGTAAACTGTAAGGAATGCATTCCACTGATATTTTTTTTTATTACTAAAGTTGAATACAATAGTCACATGAAACTGTTAAAATTAAGAATCATGTATTGAGCAAATTATACTCTACCTATGGTTCAAAAATGTCTATTAACATAGAACACAATAGGATAGACTAGTTATTTTGTTAAAGCCACACCCTGAAGATACCAAGAATAATATATGTTGCCTAGAATCCACTTCCTAGATTAAGTCATTTAAATATGAGAGACTTAAAAGGAATATTTGAAGAATGGATTGCTATACCAATAGGACTATAGACTGTTGGCCTATACTTATAAAATACAGCAAACAAGTAAGTTGTCTGAATGTTCATTAGCTCAGTTCAAATGAACCCCAGGGACACAGCGTGCTATATTATGACCTACCAACTGCATTAAAAAGAACCAAGTAGAGTTCAGAACAGTTCATACTGTATTCTTATCCTCACAGCAATGTGAAACAAGTATGAATTATGGCACACAGCAAGTTATATTGCTTGTCTAAACAGTTAACACGGTAAAACAGTGTCAAATCTATGTTAACAAATTATTTTTTAAAAGGTCAATCTTGCATAGCAAATTAGGTGATTTTCCCCATAAGTGGTGCTGCTTAACCAAATTCACTTGAACAGAGATATATGTAGAAGCTCCTGTATTAGGAATTAGTGGTTTAATTTTTTATTGCGAGTTCCTGGATAATGAGTTCTGAAATCAGACTATTTCTTCAAGCAATTAAACTTAAGCTTGAATGCTAAATTTTGGACTATCACTTAGAAAAACCCCAGTTTACATTCAGCTCTTTGTTGGGCGTATGCAAACTAACAGTTCATCAGGTAGTAAAAAGAAAAGGAATTTTAGAAATAGACTTTACCCATTTAAGAGTTTACCAGTACTCCTGAATCCGTTTCTGACAACATCAACATTAACAACTAGGTCTTTTTCTTCTGGATAACAAAGTCTGAATAGTTTTCTGCCATGTAAGACTCTGCAAAGAATGAATGGTGTTCCTACTGCCAAGCAGAAATAAGAGGAGATGAAAATGCTGAAAATCTGTTTTCAAAATCTTAGCAAGACATGGTAGAATTTTCTAATGGTGGATAACTTGGGTGGAGGAGAGGAGAAAGGAAAAAAAAATTAAAGATTTCTGTTATACTATAGAGAAAAAGGAATCAATAACATAAGTTAACACAATACAAAAAGTTTTTACTTTCTCATAAAAATTAATTTAAATTCCTCTGGAGCATCTTACACATAATAATGCTGATTAACAAAAGTTATGAAGCTCTGATGACAGAACATTTTCCAATAATAAATTTCTCCTAAAGGATTTAAACTGCATTTGTTACAGTATTCTTTATAAAGTGTCTTATAAAACTTTGAATGTATAAAAAAAAATCAGAATTATCATAATAATTCTACAGTTGGATAATACACTTGTGCCATTTGTTCAGATATTAAAAAAAATTATCAATACTGTATGAAGAGAAATACCATTTCAAAAGTACTGTGGTCTTCAGTTTAAGAGAGATGGCTACACCAAGAAACAACAACAAACAAAACCTCACCATAATCAAAACTCATTACCTTCTGAAAAATGCCAGCTACAGTGTGTAGGAAACAATGCTATTCCATTGTATACCTGACACTGTGAGACAGGAATGCAGCTAATTTAGTGTACTTTGGGAGCAAGGTTAAGATGTTTGCGACTATGAGAACCTTGTGCTCTCTCTGGGGGTAATTTGATGAGCTAGCGGCCAAATGGCAGAAGAGGGAAGTCTTGTGAAGATAAGCAGGTCCTGTTTCAATTAAACTAATAGAAGCAATCAGCTCTTACATAAGTCTTGAAGACCAGAGCGTCTGAGCAAAGACCTTTGCCTAATTAATGACAAAGTTTACACCCTTACCTAAGGTAATGAGCCTAACAGAGTACATGTTAAATATACATGACTATGTTACTCCACTCTCCACCAAAATCATGCTAAATGACACCTAGAAGGAAGGAACAGATGGGGTTAGGATATTTAAATAAATAAATCACAAGGGGAAAATATCTCTTGTAGTCCAAAAGCCTAGCAGAGACAGTCAACGGGCTGTACTCCTCTTCCTCCACCCAAGAATTGTGCTTTCAGTATATGGTATAGCTTTTTCTAAGGTTACTAATCTATAGTAGCACCATAACAAAGATTTGAGCCTCTGACTGCATCAGATGTTACGTAGGAATTACTAGCTAAAGCTCAATTATCCTTTTTTTTTTTTTTGCAGCTAGTGTGTTTTTCAATGGCAATTCCTAACCTATTGCATCTGGTACTTTAATAAATCGAATTCATGTGGTTTACCTTTAAAGTGGCTCCATGTGAGCCCTCAGCCGGGCTCTGAGGAAGAACTCTTAAACCTGCTTTTTGACTTTGTGAAACTGCTCAGTGCAAGCCCTGGGGACTCTGGCCAGCAAACATCACACTCTTACCCTTAACACAATAATCTTGGAAGAGTTTGATAACCTGATTAACAGTAGATAAAACCATCTTTTTGCTGTGCATTTAGAGAATATTCAGAGACCAGTGTTTACTTTTCTAGGAGTCTGCTTCATCACAAATCCAAAATTTTGGATAGCACTATGGTTTCTTATGGAACCATAATGTTTATTTCCCAAAATTTGCTTAGGGACTTTACTAGTTATTATCTTTATAGGTAATTTTCTTTTTTTTTTTAGTTTTATAATAAAAGCTACATAAAAGACAAGATACTGATAAAATAAAGTAATAATTGCAATAATATTGCTAAGAAGGACTTTCCCCCCACATTTTGATGGTGATAGTAACTCAAATTATCATACAAAATGTACTTGTGGTTTCAAAAACAAACAAACAAAAAAGTAGAATGAACTGCAGAACAACCCTGATATGTACATATAAAGTTATGGTGTCTGGAACAGGTTGCCTAGAGAAGTTGTGGATGCTCTATCATTGTTAAGTGTTCAAAATCAGATTGGGTGGGGCTTTGAGCAACCTGATCTAGTTAAAGAAGCCTCTGCCCATGGCAGGGGGTTTGGAACCGGATGGTCTTTGAAGGTCCTTTCCCACTCAAACCATTCAACCATTCTATGTTTTCTTGTAGTAAATATATGATTAATTTGATTTCTGTAACAGCTATAAAAGAATATGAAAAATAAACTTTCTTAAACAGACTAACCTTTAATAGAAGAGTCTACTTATTAGAACCCTGTAAAAGGAGCACCTTTTAAATTTATGCTATATGTAGGACTACACATAAAACTTCACAATTTGTAAGATTCATCTTCTTTAGTCCTAAAACATGATTAATAGAAACTCATAATCATTCTCTAGGTACATTCTGTGGTAATTAGTATGTGAAACTCAGTTCCCTGTTTTTCTTGTTAATAGACACTTTGATTTTTAAAAATTAGAAATTTAATAAGCTTTAATGAAGCTGAAAGCTTTTATTTCTACTTCTGTCTGTGGTGGGTTGGCTTTGGCAGAGAACCAGATACCCACCCAGCCACTTTCTCACTCCTCTACCTCAAGAGGAGATGGGGAGAGAATGAGACTAAAAAGCTTTTGGTTCACAGTGAAGACAGGAAGATCACTTAGCAATTACTATCACAGTGAAAAAAAGGAACCTGAGGGAACTTAATTTAATTTTCTGCCAACTAAAAATAAAGCAGGATGCTGAGCAACAAGGACAAAAACTAAAACACCTTTCCCCCCCAGACTTCACTTCTCTTCAACTCCTCCAACTTCTCTACCTCCTCCCTGCCTAGAAGGACAAGGGGATGGGGAAATCCTTGAATGGTTGAGGTTAGAATTGACCCCTGGCAGGTCACAAGTTTGACCTATAGCTCACAAGGAAAGAACATAAACTAATTACTTTTTAATCCTTCCCCAGCTACATAGGCTGTCTAAGCTCCTCTACTACTAAAAAGCAATGAAAGTAAAACACAAGTCTCCTGAACCTAGTTGAGAGCACATCATCTTTCCCTTCCTCCCATAAGGTAATTAACTGGCTAACTAGTCATCCTAGCTAATGAGGATGAATGATTAATTTCCTTGCCTCTGTTTCCCCTCCCTATTAATTAGCATGAAAATAAATTTACATATCACATATGTTCTCAAAAATCTAAATTCTACAGTGGTGCAATCCCTTGTGCTAGTAACACGTAAAGAAGCTTGCCATGGAGTTGGCCACCTTAATTATCTCAGTTACAGTGAGGCCTTTATCAGTGTTTTCCTCACAGTGGAATAGGAAGGTATGAATTACCTCAGCAACATCCAGTTAGCAATACAGTACCAAGGACATACTGTGTATTTGATGGGATGTACAGAAAATAGGTAATTTATACAGTGTCAGGAATTAGAAGCTATTATATTTTGGGTACAAAAAATGTGATCTTCACTATTTATTCAGGACCACTGTGAAATGTCTTTGTACTTGATAATAAACACCAATATTCAGCACTAACAGCTCATAGATTTCTACTGGTATTAGATCACTCAGTTACATAATTTCTTTGTGCAACGAATGCTAAATTTGCACATTAAAATTACTTTAAAGCCAGATGGCAGTACCTCCAAAAGTAGTAGCATTTAATTTGTATAGTTATTTCTTTTTACTATCTCTTTATTCCCCCTTTCATATTGAATTAATGCTTTTAAATAAAACTCATTCAGCTCTTATACAATAGCATCTTTGGTAATTCAACAATAAGCCACAAGACACACATTAATCATTACAAGAGCACTAATGAAAAATAGAAAGCTAAAGGTTAACCTTTAAGTTTTCATGAAGTTATATGGATGTTATATGCATATATACTTAAAGTAGCATCTTATCCTGAATAATGACAGAAGAATCACTGGGGCATGAAGTCACAGCCTGCAGAGAGTTAAGCACAATCATTCATCACGGTACCACATTCTTTTCTGTTGTTTTGTTCTTTCCCAGATGGAAGCACTGACAAAAATAGACTTCATTTTTTGTTTACTGTATAAATTAATTTCAAAACACCATGACACCTTGTTGGTGATCTGGAAAGAAAAGCTGGCTTTGTTTAAGGATGGAATGCTTCTCAAGATAAAATTGCTTCTCAATTCCAGGTTGATGATTCACAGCCAGACCAGACCAGCTAGCACACAAATTCATCATTATTCAATACTTCTCAAGTGAAAATGGTGATGAATATCCAGGTCACAACTAAAAGATGTCCTAGTTGACAAACATGTACTTTAACTTCCTAGGTATGCTTATAATAAGCAGAAGAGGATAAGGAAGAATAAAAATGGAAGTCACCACATTCTCCTTGACAGATGCAAACTATCTGTACAGAGACACTAAATTGTCACCAGTCTTGCTATGCCCTTTTGTGAATGACAAAAGGAGAAAGCTATATGTTATCTTCACATGTCAAAAAGCCACCCCAAATGTGCAATTTCTCTTCCTTGCCAATCACCTTCATTTCTGCAACTTAAAACCAAGAACACAAATTTAAAGAATTATGCATCATTCTACATAGCAAGAAGATTGGTCTTTGTATCAATAAAACAAAGAAAAAAATCCAATAAGTTAAGAATGATGTAGCTTTAAAAAGACATTTTCTTTTTATTTTAACCTTTCAAAAGTTTTCCTTCATGCAGCATGAAGTGGAATCTACAAAAAAGGAGGAGGCAGGGAGGGTTTTTTCAAATGCATTACGATGACCATTAATTACATTCCACCAATGGTGACAACTTCAAGCTTCAGATGTGCTGTAAACACCTTCAAAAAACACTGGGGAGTGTGGAGGAGATTACGGTAGGTGGGTGTGTTGTTTGTTTACTTGTTTTTTTATTATGGTTTTTTTTGTTTTGTATTTATTGATTGGGTTTTTTTTTTAATTAGTAGTTGTTGTTGGTTTTGGCTTGTTTTTGTTTTTTTTTCAACTGATGCACAGAGCTAAACAACTAAATAACCAGCCAGATGCATTTCATAAGCTAGGAAAATACTTTTGAATAATTATTTGCCTAGAAGCATGTCTTCACCAGTGTACCTGTGGTCCAGATAGAATGATGAATATCAGGTCAGGCCTAGGAATCAGTAACACTGTTGTTCCTAAGTGAAGAACAGGCTCTTGAAATCCCAGTTAGTCCATTTTTCTTCCTCCCAAAAGATCACAAGCATTTCACTCCAAAATTTCACTTGCCTTGACAGGGACTTCAGCTTTACTGTTCCTGAAGTTACAGCATACTTTCTTATTACATCAATTTGGTAAGACTACTGTTTTCTTACTAAGCACTGCCCATAAGAGAACAGTTAAAGGAGGATTCTAAATAATCTTCAAAGATGAAGTTAAAAAATCCCAGTGTTCAGCTGTGCACAAGAGGGCATAACGTTTTGCCTTTTAGAAAAAGCACAGTCCTCTGAATTCCAGCAGCAGATACTCATCATTACTTCTGATTTAAAAATGGGTTACTAGCCTTTTAGCACTGGACAACACTTTTTTTTTTCTCTTGAGTAGTAAGTGTTTATAAATTGGCTGAAGACTCTGCAAAACTAAGATGAATTCAGTTCTCTTCTCTTTGATAGACCTTTCTAAAGGAAATTGTAAGCAAGGATAGTAAGTTTCCTATGGAATTTATGCTATCATATAAATCAGCAAAGATTTACACCACTGAGAACCAAAAGTCTTACGTTAATTATGACATCTTAAACATTTCTGCAATGCATTCTGCATTCATATATGAATGTTTATACATTCATTAACCTTGCTAGACTGAGCACCTCTTGCACAGTTGCTTATGGTATCACAGAACAGGATGAGATGACAATGCCAGGCTTGATGTAGTCACAAGCTCCAGCGGGCTAGCTCCCAACAAGTGAAACAACTCATCTGAGGATCTCCATGTTGTCTATTCTCCACATCCTCCATTGTCTATGTTAATCTCTAAATGATAAACTGAGCAATACTGAAAGAGCATCTTGTAATTGATCACATTTATATACTAGGTAAGGCAGAATTGTAAACAAGTAAGAAATTATTACAGAGCTTGTTGTCATTAGAGCACTATTAATTAATACCCTCTAATAATGTTGAGATGCACAATAACTACTTTTAATCTTCCAGTCACTACCCATCAGGTTCACAGTAGCTCACTCAAAAAAATGACAGCCTACTACATCAGTGCTGATTTCGCAACAAATAAGTTAGTGTCAGAAAAATTACTAATAAAACACAAATAGGACATTTTCTTCCATTGCAGGAAGTCACATTTCTGATTTTACTGGCCACTTACTTCTTTCCTTAAGATGTTACTGTAAGTGAAAGTTGATTACAAGATATAGGTCTACAGCACTTTTCACATCCCCTCCCTTTTCAGGCCCATCTAGCCATTCTAATCCCCTTGCCCTGACACCACAAGACACCTTTCCTTACACGTGCACAAAGCATTTATCAAACTTTTGCTAGCCAAAATTCCTTCTTTATTAAGACATTAACACTAAATCTGGCATATAATTTAAAAGAGAACAAGAAGGGCTTCTTCAAGTATATCAGTAGCAAAAGAAAGACCAATGCGGAAAATGCGGGCCCACTGCTGACTGAGGTGGGTGCCCTGGTGACAGAGGATACATAGAAGGCAGAGTTACTGAATGCTTTCTTTGCTTCAGTCTTCTAAGACCAGCCCTCAGGAATCCCAGTCCCTGGAGGCAGAAGAGTAAGTCTGAAGGAAGGACAATTCTCCACTGGTAGCTGAGGATGTGGTTAGAGATCATTTAGGCAAACTGAACATTCACAAATTTGGGGACCCTGATGGGATGCACCCACAAGTGCTGAGGGAGCTGGCTGATGCTGCTATGCTAGCCTCCATAATTTTGGAAAGATCATGGAGAACAGGTGAGGTGCCTGAGGACTGGAGGAAGGCCAATGTCACTCCAGTCTTCAAAAAGGGCAAGAAGAGGACCCAGGAAATTACAGACCAGTCAGCCTCACCTCCATCCCTGAAAAGGTTATAGAACAGCTCATGTTGGAGGTTGCCTCTAAAGTACATGAAGGAAAAGAGTTACCAGGAGTAGTCAGCATGGATTCACTAAGGGGAAATCACTTAACTAATCTGATAGCCTTCTGTGATTTGGTGACTGTCGAAGTAGATGAGGGGAGAGAAGTGAATGTTGTCTATCTTGACTTCTGCAAGGCTTTTGACACTGTCTTCCATAATATCCTCATAGGTAAGCTCAGGAAGTGTGTGTTAGATGAGTGGACAGTGAGATGGATTGTGAACTGGCTGAATGACAGAGCTCAGAGGACTGTAATTAGTGGCACAGAGTCTAGCTGGAGGCCTGCAGATAGTGGTGTTTCCCAGGGGTCAGTAATGGATCCAGTCTTGTTCAACATCTGCATCAATGACCTGGATGAAGGGATAGAGTGTACCCTCAGCAAGTTTGCTGATGATAAAAAACTGGGAGGAGTGGCTGACACACCAGAGGCTGTGCTGCCATACTGTGTGACCTGGACATGCTGGAGTATTGGACGGAGGGGAACCTAATTATGTTCAGCAAGGACAAGTGTAGAGTCCTGTACCTGAGGAGGAATAATCCCATGCACGACTACAGGTTTGGGCTAATCCACTGGAAAGCAGCTCCAAGGAGAAGAACCTGGGAGTCCTGGTGAACACCAAGTTATCCACAGAACAACAATGTGCCCTTGTGACCAAGAAGGCCAATGGCATCCTGGGGTGCATAAAGAAGAATGTGGCTGGTAGGTTAAGGGAGCTTGTCCTCCCCCTCTACTGTGCCCTGGTGAGGCCACATCTGGAGGACTGTGTCCAGTTCCGATCTCCCCCAGTCAAGAGAGACAGTAAAATACTGGAGAGAGTCCACTGTAGGGCTACAAAGATGACTGGGGACTGGAGCATTTTTCTTGTGAAGAAAGGCTGAGACACCTGTTTAGCCTGGAGAAAAGTAGGCTGAGAGGGGACTTTATCAATGCTTATAAATATCTAAAGGTTAGGTATCAAGAGGATGGGGCCAGACTCTTTTCAGTGGTGCTCAGTGATGGGACAAAGGCCAACAGGCACAAACTGGAACACAGGAAGTTCCACCTCAGCATGAGGAAAAAATTCTTTACTGTGAGGGTGACAGAGCCCTGGAACAGGCTGCCAAAAGGGTTGTGGAATGTCCTTCCCTGGAGACTTTCAAAACCCATCCAGACATGTTCCTGTCCAACCTGCTCTAGATAACCTGCTTTGTCAGGGGAATATGGCTAGATCTCCAGAGGTCCCTTCCAACTCCTACCATTCTATCATTCTATGAAGACAGGCCAAGACTCACAAAACACAAGGGGCTGTGGAAACAGCTTTGCTGCAAATCCTCTGCAGCAATAGGACTATTTACTTTTTATTTCTTCTTTTATCTTCCAATTTTCCTTTGTCAACTGGGTCCAACTCCCCTCTAATAAGCTTCTGTGTTTCCAGACTTTCAGTATCTCAAGACTTGTCCCTATGAAAAACTAACTGGGAATTTCTAACCACAGACTTATAAAATGTGGAATTGTTTGTTTATATTGTAGATACCACTTGCTGTAGAAAAGACATAAAATGACTTTGAAATGGAAGAAAATGAAACAAAACCTGTGGAAAGAGTCAAGGAATCAAAAATGCAGGGACTGCTTTACTCATTCACCATTTGCAAGTCATTTTCTTGAAAGCTGACAACAGAATCGGAAAAGAAACCAGTTCCCTTGCAACAGCTGCTGCAGCAAACTTGGTACATGCCTAAGATACATAAATGCCCAGCTATACACTTACAACACTTACAGTACATCTGTACACTTATTTTTAAGCTTTGTTTCATTGTGCACAGTTCTTTTGCTTGTTCCCAATTAGACCTGA
Source organism: Megaceryle torquata (assembly GCA_024611175.1). Taxonomy (NCBI): domain Eukaryota; kingdom Metazoa; phylum Chordata; class Aves; order Coraciiformes; family Cerylidae; genus Megaceryle; species Megaceryle torquata. Next base: position 27,596 of record JANIJG010004476.1, on the reverse strand, counting down.
TGGCACAAGTGTCCACAACAAAAGAAATAATACAAAAAAAACCCCACCAAAAAGCAAGCATGAAACACAAACCACCAAATGAATGGGCTGCTCAATTTGAATGCCTCTTACAAGCAGTTGTCCAGTGTGCTGCCTTTTCTGGTGCTATAATTGCACCTGGGAGGGATAAATGCTTCAAGATTTTAGTGCATTTGTAGAAGGCACCTGGCACAACTGGTGTCTTTCTCCACCCTCAAGTTAATATAGGACATGACACTGTTTTTCTCCTAAATAACTGCAAACATACTTTCCTGTCTGCCCCTCCATGACCATCTTAAACATACCACAAACTTCAGGTAACATTCACATCTAGCCTAATAATAAAGACAATACCTTTTTTTTTTGTTTGTTTTTTAATTTAAATCCCATGTAAAGCAGCTAGTTCAGTGATCTGTGCCTTACAATCACAAAAATAACAATTTTATGGTGGACTCTGAGCTCATTTAGATTTGAAAAACTCCAGATTCAATAGAAGTCTTTTTTTTTTTTTTCCTGGCAAATACATGATGTCTGCTAATGCTAAACTGCACAGAAGTAGTTTTAAATATTGTAATTTTCACAGAAAGTTCCTCAACAACCAAGAGATAATATTTCTCAAATATTCTCATTATATAGAAGAAAAATGGAATAAAAGTTTTGCAAACTACATCAAATATTTCCCATAAGGCACAAATAAATGACTGCTTTCAGAAAGGCACACAGTAGCTTTGCATAAGCTTTTAATTGCCCTCCATCTTCAAGAAAATTTTATGAGATAATAATCTTGCAGTGCATTGTACTGCCAACTTCTATGAAAAAATAAATCCTGGGCACCTGAGGAGTAACAGTTGTGCTCTTCCTGCCTACAGAGATATGCAAAGTCTTCTACATTCTAGAAGAGTGTTTGAAGGTTTTACTAAGATTAGTAGCTGGAGCACTTGCCTTTATCTCCTTTTCCCCCAAATTTTGGGGTGATCACATACACACTGTAGACATCTATGTTTATTCTCCTCACCCAGGAAAACAGACATGATAAAAAAACAAATAAATAAAAATTGATAAATACCCAGAGCTACCTAGCAATCTGGAATCACCACCCAAGCTTCCTGGTTTTGGAAGGTATAACTCACTTGTTGATAATACATCTTCTTCCTTTCTTCAGGCAGAAAATCACCAAAAGAACTAGCAGAACACTATAAAAACAGCTGTGAAAATTTTACTGGATCCAAAGCTTTAAAAATAAATCCTGAATGACATAGGGCTGAAACAAAACCACTAGGACATAAAGATTAAAAAAAATAATAATCTGATCTATGAAAACATCAGAGGAACTTTTTTCTTTGAAAAAATAGCAGGTTAAGAGGAAGACAGATGAGATCATTATGGTTACCTTGACTGATCCTCTTGTATAATATGAACCTTAAAACAAACAACCAAACAAAAAAACTCTGAAGACTTCATCTACTCTGTTTGACACAAGAAAAAAAACCAGCCCAATATTTACTTTAACAACACTACAAACCTTGAAAAGTATTCAGTCTTCATGTAAAACTGTCAGGTGATGAATAATCCATTACCCCACTTAGGAAGTAGCTTAATGTTAATAGTAATTAGTGTTATCATTTCAGTATCAATACGATTTCATATTTGTATTCCACACACAATTCAGAGAAGATTGTACCCAAGGTGTAATATGACTGTACATGTCACTAATGCTGCTACTGGTGACATAAAAGCACAATTTTGCCTCATACTTGAGGTTAATTTGTCAAATTTACAAACCTTTCTGATAACAGGAAATTTTGCAATGTAAATTGGCAACTGTTAAAAGCTTATCACAGCAATTTAACTAAAAATTAACAGCTGCTCAAGTTCCCCTAATCCATGAAGCACAGCTCATGGATTATATCATACTCTGATACAGATAGGGTTAGAATTTAAGTACATCATCAGTATCAACTTTGAGTTTACACTATATCAGATTACTTCCAGTAGCTGTATTAAATTGTAGGCTGTTATCTAATGGTTTTGCAATAGAAGAGAATATTCCACAAACAAAGACAGAAAGTTTTCTTCTAAGTGCACATAAAAAAACCCCAGAGAAGCAGTTTAATTGAGGGATTTTATTTTTAAATAACCACCACTCTTCCTTATATCATTTTCCCTACTGACTTAGTTCATCGTCCCAAAAGATTTTTTCTATGAATGAATTTCAGGATTCTCTCCTGTTGAGTGAGTGCCACATGTATCCCTGACAGGATAACAACACCCAAGGGTGCAGTGTTACCAAAATATACCACAACTTCTCTGGGAAAGAAAGTGTTGTGTTACAAGTCAAAAATACAGGCAAGACTTCAGACCAAAAGAAAATAAAAACACCGGGCAGCTCTTTAAAATAAGAAGGAATATGGGTAACTAACAACTCCTACACTGACCATGTCCCACTGGTAATTTTGAAAGAACAGATGGCAGAGCTCTGGATATTTCATCAGCATTTTGGTAATAATTCACAAGGTAGTTTTTAAAATTATGAGTGTTTGGCTATTTTATTAAAATCCAACTGGGAATAAATCTTCATTTTAAGAATAACGTCCTTTATCAGCCAGCTGCCACAAACCAACTAGACTATGCACAACTTGAATTCAGTGAATGGATGTATACAATAGCACCTGTTAATGGAAAAATACCAAATTCATATGGGAATGTCAACACTCTGCAAAGAACGCCACAATGCAGTAAAAGCTCTTCTCTCACTTGTCAAATAAAAACCTAGCAGTCACGATTTATCTTTAAGGTATAGACCCCAACCCAAGAAGCTGAACTGAAGAAGAACCTTCTGACAGCAGACTTGTCATTTGACCCAAGGTAAGAGATCACAAAAGATCTGAAATTTCGCCCCCCTCCCCCCCCCTTACAAAAAAGCAAATTTATCTTCCTTGTTTTTCTCTAAATCATGTTACTTTCTACTAATTTTGAGTCCATATGAAAGAATAGTCCTAGAAAAGTATCCATCTTAATGTATACTTGAGGAAAAAGAGAATTTCAAAAACATACAAATTGTACTGTTCAACAGCAGCAGAGCTAAGAGATTGTGCTTTATACCATCATCAAGGTCAAAAGAAACAGAGCTTCTTTTTCACCTTCTGATCTCCAGAATAGTTTCAAAATCCATCAAAAGAAATCACTTTCATCCAGAAATCACTTGCCTTTCCTCAAAAAAAGTCCAGATAGATTCATTTTCCATAGAAGTTCACTTTCTAAATCATTTCTAAACTTCATAGAGAACTTGAGAGATTCAGAAGAAAAATTTTAGAGGTTAACTGTTTCTAAGTCTTACATGCATTTGTGGGTGACTCGATCAAGACAGGGAGCAAGGATAACAGTAATGTATTCTGAGTATGCTTGAAGTAACTTCTTCAACACTCCCTAATCTTCAGGTAGAAGGAAAGTGCTCTTTTACAGGACAGCAAGTTTTTATTTTCCCGCTGAAATATTCACCACAATCCTAAATTCCACTGAGAACCATCCTCAGATTTTATTTATTTATTTATTTCTCTCCCCACTTCTTCCCCAGTTTAGTATTTGATAAAGAGGCAGAACTGAGCACCAGGGGTGAAAGCTTAGTCTGATGTAGGCTTCTATTTCCCAGTGACAACATAAGAAAAGGCTCTAAAGTCAATGTTACCCTGTAATATTAAGCAAATTCATTTTAATAAACTCCTGAAGTTCTAATCAACTAGATCTGAGACACAGGCACTCCTAGGGAGGTAGGACAGAATGAAGGTTGTTTTCCTTTTTGCAAACAGTATTTTCACAAAGCAATCTAGATGAGATCAGTTATGAGTCCATTAATTCAGAACCATCTTTCCCAGAAAAAATAGGCATTTCCTTAAATACCTATCTCAAATTCAAGTATAACCTATTTTGAGACCAGTATGACAGATTGTGCTTGAGGGATGAGGTGAAATTAATCTCCTAAAGGGAACCTATGGCACGGAGTCATTGTCATTTCATGAACCACCCTTCATTTTTCTACTTTTTTTTTTTTTTGCAACAGACTCATAGTTTGAATAAAGAAACAATTTTGGAAAACCAAAGACTTCTGCAGCTAGGAGGTCACAGATAGTTAAGGGTGTAACATCACCTGCAACAGGTCTGGCAGCAATGAGCAATGAGAACTTGTTCAAGTGGCTCCAGCCACTGTCAATGGGATGGCAAGATTGAGCAAGGTAAAGGCCAGAGGTTTCCTCCATCTGCCAGCAGAATTAACATTCTGAGCACATGAGTCTCTGAAGTATGCATCAGCTGCACATCTCTCTAAGGCTCTCTTGATGTTTTTTCCTCTGGGTTGCATGCTCAACAGAGGGAAAACACCCAACATTTGAAATACCTTCACCCTTGCTCCCATTAGACTGGCTTACCAACAGTGTAGGAGAGCATCATTCAATAAGATTTAAGATTGGTATAAAAAGAGAAAAGTGAGACTAAACCCAATCCTACACAATCCTAGCCTTCAGAGCTGAATACTTTTTTTACTTCCTTATCTCACCTTCACTCAGGTGAGCCCATGATATAAGAGTTAAAGATCAACAATGTTGCCCCATTTTGCAAATACTGTCATCAGCTGCAACTCTCATACTCAAAGTCTGGTAACCTAGCACCTCCACATTCACCTTGCCTCCCATCATCCCAGAGTCTGCCCCTACCTCCTCCCCATCCCCCTTCCTTTCTCCTACACTGCTTCTTCTCTAAAAGAAATTCAGCCTTAACAACTTGCATCTCTCCCACCACCACTACCTCCTGGAAAACAGGTTTTTTCTGCAGTGTCCCAGGCAAGCTTGCCTGAGATTTAACACCCTGGATGTGCAAAGGCTTCACTCTCAGCTCTTCCAAGACTGGATGCTCCCTCACCAGCAGCAGCCAGGACTGCCAATATTCTGCTACAACAAATACAACAGAAAGCTAAGCTCCACCAGCACAAGGGCAAATCACACAAACAAGAAAGCCAACCATGACAGCCCAGTCCTCTAAAAAAAGGCCCCACAAACCCACTAATTCAAGTAGTCTAAGTAGAAAGCACAGAAAGAAAAACAAATGACCCACAGGACTCACCTCAGCTTTTTGTAGCACAGCTCCTCACCTCTTCATTCTCTCCCTAGCAGTCTCTGGTGTCTGTTCCCACAGCCCCACCACTGCATTCCCCACTCCCTGGATGATTCTGTGGGTGGTGTGAGCAGCTCTTTCCTGTGCTAAGAGCCCCATTCCAGAAGGTTCTGTGAGCAGCCCCACCCAACCTGTTCTCATTCCTCAGAAGGCACCATAGGGGCCAAAATGAAGCTGTGCCTAGCCCAGCAGGAGAGGATTTATTGGGGCACATGCAGAAAGCCTGGTTTGCTGAACAAGCATACCATTTAATCATGATGCAGAGTTTGTTTCCATTTCAGTTTCTCTGATGGTCAAAATTTAAATTTTTTAAGTCCTGGACCACTGGCACTTTTCAGTTTTCAAACAGAAGCTTGTGGATTGTGGTTATATGTGCACAGGTTGTATAGCTGTAGGTATGCATACAATGCATTTCTTTTATCTATATGTCTTTACACATAAATAAAATTGCAGCTGTAATTCCCATGGAGATTGCATCCTGGTATGTCAGATGCAATTCTCTCTAGGTAACACACAAGAAAATAAGCTGTTCACCTACTTATGACTGAATATAAACCATACAGTGTAATTCATTATGGGTAACTGTGCCTGCATGCAATCTGGTGAAACAAACAATAGCACAGGAGCACTTTGTGTTGTAGAGGCAACTGTAGAGGCAAAAGTCACATTAAATATATTTGTGTCATCATTACATCTGAAGATTAGAAACAGATTCTCTTTTTCCTCCAAGGAATGCTTTTGGTGCACAATTTAAATTAACGTGTTTAAAAAACTTAATTGAATTCTGTTTTATTTTGTTTTCCTCAGAGTACATTATGGAAAATATTTTCTAGGTAAGTCTACTACTATCCTTGAATCATTCCATCATTGGCAAAATCACTAATATTCAAAGGACACTCAAAGTAAAGAGAGGAGTCTTCTGGTTTTACCCTGAGTAATTTTTAATTTAAGTCACTAAACTGAAAAGCAAATACTCCATGATGAATACTACATGATTCCAATGCATCAAATTTTGATAGATTTTGAGTGTTTTGTTGGCTGATTTAATACATACTTCTATGAAATAAATCTGGCATCTCTGATGACACATATATATTAAAGATTGTTTCACAACTTGAAAATATTAAGCTTTTGTAGAACATTTACAACAGTGTTCCTGGATTTTCTGAATTTTCGCTACCAGACTTGGGTTTACAGTTATTGTTGAAAAGCATAATACCTCTAGGACTGTCCTCTTCCTGAGAGGAAAAGGAGAAAAAGATGGCAGAAATGTTCATGAATGCAAAAGAATTACATGGAGATTTGTCAGAATATATAATATGGAGAGAAAGGTGGTGTTGCATTTCTTTGATCCTTATCAAGATAAATGTGTCTTGTTCATGTCAAAAAAAGTAGGTTTTGTTTGAGAAAGAATTATAAGATCAAACAGCAATAAAAATTAGGGCCTTTGTTAGATCTGGCTTTCCATTTCCTAACAAGGAATTTATTCCCAATGTACTTTAAGAAGTTTTTATTTATTAAAAAAATTGTTCATAATCTCTAATATATTTTTTTGCTACCTAATCTTATGAACAATAATAACAAACAATATGAACAGACACAGTGATCGGGGCAGTAGAAAATCCCATACTTACATTACTGGTAACTTCACTATAAAAATATGATGGAAGTATAATTAAAAGTTATGGAAATTACGATGACAATGTACCATCTGATGTATGGTACATTAGCCAAAATTTATATGCTGCTTTATGCCAGAACAATTTTCCTGGCTTAGAGGAAATAATCATCCTGCTTCATGGAAATCTGAAGGCAAAAGGCATTTAGGATTTCAAGAGAAGTCTGTACATTAGAATTAGAGACTTTTATTTAAGTCATTTAATTAGTGACTATCCTGGGTTTGTTGGCACAGAATCATAGGCCATTCATGATCTGCAGGTCATTAGCAGTTTGGAGTCAGCCAGGGCAGCCAACCAAAGCTGGCTCAGAGGTGTATCCCAGAACAAAAGTTCACAGTATAAAGGGGAGAGTCTGCTAAGGATAGGGGATTCCGTATGCTTTCCCTCCTCCTACAGACTGCAAATATATGGTGACAACTATACATTTGCTGAGCTGATTATAACTTTGTATACTTTATATTGGCATTGATATTACTTTGTCTGTTTCATTAAATTTGTTTTCACTTCAACCTATGAGTCTTCTCTCCTTTTCCCAATTCTGCTTTTCTTCTGTGCAGGTGTCATCAGGTGATAGAACAGATATTTAAAAGAATGTTATATATAACAACAGATGTATAGCTTATTTATGTTCAAGATAATACCATCAAGAGAAGAATATTTGTCAAATATGTTCTTGTTTTGTACATTGCTGATCTCTTAAATCTCTATAACGTGGCATGTTTCCTTGTCAGCATTAAGACAAGATGACAACAAAAGCTTTGAGTTTTGTAAAGCTGTGGTGGAGATCTGCTCCACTATCCCCAAGGTAGATGCTGACTAAAACAAAGTCTTGCTAGAGTCCTACATCTTTCTTACGTAGGTACACTGACAAAAAAATGAGTCAGAATTTACTGAAACAGTAAAATATTGTAAAATCTCCTAGTTCAGCCCCTGGTTGTAGTTTTAAGCATAGTTTTCTCCTAAAGATTTTGTTTAAATGTCCATAACACTTCACGTACTGTATCTCTAGATAAATATTATCATCTCTGCGAGTAGGGCACCTTGTGCTAATGTTGAATTTTTTCTATCTGACACATACTGAGGAAGCATAAAACTGCAGCAAAATCCAGAACGGTTAAAGTGTCATCTGCAATAACTGAATACTACAGGATGACCTATTTAGATTTAATTTGATACCAAAGTTCAAGATTTACAGAAGGGTGATGAAATTTAACAAATTCATAATGAAAGTGAACTCTTACAGAAGGCAGAAGAATTGTAAATAGATCACAGCATTTTCTGTTTACATGAAATATTTATCAAACTGCTTTACAGCTCAAGTTCTAGTCTTGCAGCCTTGTGTCAGACCAGTGGATGGTTTCTCAATATGTACGTGCAGGCACACCATGCAGAAGACACAAAGTCTAATTGACCCATAAGAGATCCAAATACCATGCAGGCTGAAATAACTGATGCTGTCTGTGTCGGGTAATCCATGACAAACTCATTTTTAATTCAGTATGAATTTTGCTCTTCATTTTTACTTTCAGATATGTATGTATGTGTTATGTGTAATACTTTCACATATTGTACAGCATTTCTCTCTGGATTTTAGTGTAGATGTAAAACCCCAGATATCTTATGAAAGTAAAGATGATGTTAGAGAATTAGGAAACACTGTAGCCATATTCGTCAGATTTGCATAGCCAGTAAGATTGGACTTTGAATTACTGTCTGAAAAATGTTCATGGTTGAAGCATTCAGTGATTCCTCTTGAGAATGTTAAACCATGACAGAGTCAAAGAAAATACGAGAAGCAGAATGGAGAAATGCAGTATGTCATTTATTTCCTGGTAACTGTCTATATGCATAGTCTAATGCCAAGGTTTATATGAAGTAATGAAAGATACCTCTCCTCAATGAAAGGACTTGAAACTGTTTTGCATAATAAAAGCTTGTGGGTAAATTAATCCTGACATCCCATAATTCCTGATGTCCACTTCTCACATATACCAGTATGTATCAACCACACAAACTGACAGCAGTTCTTGAAGTAGGGATTTTCCAAAGTTCTGTCAGGAACACTGAGTTATGAAAACAAGTGAAGAATTTCATGGATTTTATATATGTGTATGTGAAGAAAAGAAGGTGATAGATATTTAGATGTCTGAGAGAATTATGTAACTATCAGACTATGGATTTAATAACTGGGGTTTTGTTGTTGTTGTTTTGGTTTGGATCGATATGTAATATAGTCAGATAGCATCTATACACACTATTTTATCTTTGCCTAGTACTATTTGATCTAAGTCTTAAAGTTATTAAGAAGTTTCATATGTCCCAGGCATGTTGCATTTGCTGTAGTTGGGCAAGACATTGAAAAGAGGAGCTAAAGCGGTACAGAGGCTGCACCTTATGTTGGATGTGAGTATGAGTAGTGCATTATTACCTAGTTGTTCCTCCAAAAAGTGAAGTCACTTTACTGCATGACACATCTTCTTGGAGAAGCTTCTGGCCATGGAATCAATAAATTATTTTCCTTTTTTAATGGACACTGTAGAGCATTCCCACTTTATTCTAGCTTTACTAGTGATAAGTAGCTTCATAACAGCTATAACTTGGGCCACTGATTCTTATTTTATCGACATAAGGTAATAAAGAGTACCTACTGATTACATTGCTACAGTTTTGCTAGTTAAATCCTATACTTCATTAGAAGATGCTGTTTGAAAAACATCAAGGAAGTGTTTGGTGTACAACAGTGCATAGTATTAGTGGGAAAATATCCAAGACTGGATGACTTGAATATCGTATATATATCATATAAGCTAAAGCTGCTTCAAATTTTCTGTCTTGAAATAGGTCAGGAACCTTGAAAGTAGGTTTCCCTGTAAAAGGTTGACTTGTACTTTATACTCCACAGACTCAGAGAAAGATTTGTCCATTTCTTGTTCCAGAGCCAAACACAATCAGTGTTTTGCACAGCACTTTTGTCTGTTCTAAATATTCTGAAATTCAAGTAAAGCCCAAAATGGTAAGAACTTTTCTTCCAACTGCACTGTGTGCTTCAATGGCATTTTGATGCGTGCTGCACGACAAAGCCTTTCTGCTATCTTATTGTATTAATGAACGCCGCCTTTGCTTCAGTCTTTAATAGTAAGACCAGTTGTCCTCTAAGTACCCAGCCCCCTGAGCTGGAAGACAGGGATGGAGAGCAGAATGCAGCCCCATAATTCAAGGGGAAATGGTCAGTGACCTACTACACTGCTTAGATACACACAAGTCTATGGGGCTATATGGAATCCACCCAAGTGTACTGAGGGACTTACTGGATGTGCTCACCAAGCCACTTTCCATCATTATCAGCAGTCCTGGCTGACCAGGGAGGTCCCAGTTGATTGGAGGTTAACAAATGTGACACCCATCTACAGAAAGGCCAAAGGGATGACCTAGAAACAACAGTCCTGTCAGTCTGACCTTAGGGACAGCAAAGGTTCTGGAGCAAAGCATACTGATTTCCATCATGCACCATAAACAGGACAGCCAGGTGATCAGGTCCAGTCATCACAGGTTTACGAAAGGCAGGTCCTGCTTGACAAACCTGATCTTCTTCTATGACAAGATGACCCTCCTAGTGGATGAGGAAAAGGCTGTGGATGTTGTTTACCTGGACTTTAGTAAAACTTTTGACACTGCATTCTTCTGGAGAAACTGGCTGCTTATGGCTTGGACAGCAGTATGCTGCACTGCATAAAAAAATGGCTGGGTGTCTGAGCCCAAAGAATGGTGGTGAATGGAGTTAAATCCAGGTGGTGTCTGGTCACAGGTGGTGTTCCCCAAGGCTCAGTATTAGGGCCAGTTCTCTTTAATATCTTTATCATTGATATGTACAAGGGGATGGAGGGCACCCTCAGTTAAGTCTGCGGGTGGGAGTATTGATCTGCTTGCAGGTAGGGAGGCTTTACAGAGGGACCTGGACAGGCTGGATCCATGGGCCAAGGCCAGTGACTAGGATACAGCATCTCATGATTTGATAATCTGCATTTCTTAGTGGGACCTTTCACATAATTTGTACCCTCAAGTGGATTCAGAACACAAGCGATAAAACCTTTTCTTCTATGGAACACAGAGAAAACGGCTGGATTCTAAATTACTCTATTGTTAAAATTTGCAAATTCACTCTTAACAGGTGGGCAGAAACATCTGTGTGGAATTCAGACAGTAAAGGATAAGCTTAAATATAGCTAGAAGTAAAGATATATGCACATATACATATATTGAGGTTAAACCTAGGGATTGTATGCAAATATGAGGAAGATGTGGGCTGTTCTTTTAATGCCAGTTACATAAGCAGAGGTTGGGAAAGACCTCCATTTGCTAAGGTATATTATTTTTTCCAGTAAAGCAATTAAGAGCAAGAACTCTTGGTTTTTATTACATTATGATGTGCATTTTTATTTGTGCTGTTAAAATTTGTCTTTAAAATGTTTTGAAAATACACACATGAATTGCTTTTATAAACTTTTCTACTTCTAACATCTAGATATATGAATGATTCCCTGCACATATTGTAGAAAAATATGAAACAGGGGAAAAAAAAAAAAAGAACTATTTCTTATTTGAGTACCTTTCTGAAGAATTGTTTTTTATCAATGTTTAAACATTCATCAGAGACAAATGATTTATTCATGCTTAATAGAGCATCCCAGACAGTTGCAGGTTTTATTAGTTGAAGTTTGAGTGACTTCTGTTTGCCATAATAGTATTTTACATTCACACAACAATTTTCATTCAAAAGTATTTCAAAGTGCTGTCCATAGTGTGTGTATATAAGGGATAAATTAACGAACCAGTAAATTACATTTAGCTCTAGAGTGAAGCTCCACAGAAACTTTGTGGCAAGAAACTTGTGTGGGTTTAATTTTTAATTTTTTTTAATGAAATGTTATTGATTTCAAGGAAGCAGAGCATATAATTGAATTAAACTGTGTTTTACAGAGGAGAAAAGAGTCTTACAGCTAGGGCACTTGACTCCAGCCAACAAGTGGTCTCTGTTACTTGCTTCTGCCATAGACCTCCTGTCATCTTCAGGCAATTTGCTTAGTCTGATTTGGACCTTAAATTAAGTCAAGATAACTAATTGTTACACCAGCTCAGCTTTGGTGACCATTCGTGTACATAGTTAATTACTTGAAATGTAAGTCACAGGTAACTTTAGCTACATTTTAGTAATGAAAAAGCTCTTCCATTGACACTAACCTAATTTGTACAATGCTGTATTTGCTATGTGCTAATACTGTAGATACTGAAGATCATCTGCCATGAGTCTGAAACATCAGTTAATGTATCTCAGAAATAATACTTGATTTATTACAGTTTTTGATTATATTGCATAAACCTCAAACTGAGGCTGATTCCCCATCTATGCAACAGTAAACACAAAGTCTTCAGATCCTGGTTGGAATTTCTAGGTGCTCTTGAAGAGAACAAAGCTCTTCCTTGCATATCATAAGTTATTCCTGTAAGTAGGTGAATAAATTGAGAGACTATTCAGATATTGAATGAAGCTGGTAGTATTGGAATGTCTCCATGCTAAACAATGTAAAGTAGCCAGTTGGTCAGGTTTTTTCTTTCAAGGTGTTTTGACTGAGATAAAGTTAATTTTCTTCCTAGTAGCTAGTTGTGTTTTGGATTTGACAACACCAAGCTGTGTGGGGTGGCCAACACGCTGGAGGGAAGGGATGCCATCCAGAGGGACCTTGACAGGCTAGAGAGGTGGGCACATGCCAACCTCATGAAGTTCAACATGACCAAACACAAGGCCCTCCATCTGGGTCAGAGCAATCCCAAACACCAATATAGGCTGGGCAGTGACTGGCTCGAGAGCAGCCCTGAAGGACTTGGGAGTACTAGTGGATGAGAAACTCAACATGAGCCATCAGTGTGCTCTTGCAGCCCAGAAAGCCAATCG
>JANIJG010004476.1:0-13995 GCA_024611175.1 Megaceryle torquata | reverse complement strand
CAGCGATAGGACTAGAGGGAATGGATTAAAACTAGAGAGAGGTTGATTCAGGTTAGACATTAGGAAGAATTTCTTCATCATGAGGGTGGTGAGACACTGGAACAGGCTGCCCAGAGAGGTGGTGGAGGCCCAATCCTTGGAGATTTTTAAGACCGGGTTGGATGGGGCTCTGAGCAACCTGCTCTAGTGGCAGGGGGGTTGGAACTAGATGATCTTTAAGGTCCCTTCCAACCCTGACATTTCTATGATTCTATGATTTAGTGTGAGAATAATGTTGATAACACACTGATGTTTTAGTTGTTGCCAAGTAGAGTTGATACTAAGCCAAGGAATTTTTAGCTTCTCATGCCCAGCCAGTGAGAATGCTGGAGTGACACAAGAAGTTAGGAGGGGACGCAGTCAAGATGCCTGATCCAAACTGTCCAAAGGAGTATGTATGACATCATACCAAGTATCTGAAATTTTTTTTTTTTTTAATTTCAATTATTATGCTCTTCCTATCTCATCCCACGAGTTTTACTTGGTTTTGATTCTCCCTCCCATCTCACCAGGGTGGAGGAGTGAGTGAGTGGCTGGATGGTGCTTAGTTGTTGTCTGGGGTTAAAGCATGACATAAGGTTGGCAGGAATAAGACAATTCTTCAAAACTAGAACAGGTGGACAACTATTTTACATGTCTTTTGACACTTGTGTTTCTCCTGGCCTCATCTCAGCATGCTACTGCAGTGCTCGCAACCACCTTACTATGCTTTGCAATAAATCTACTAGTTTTTCTTAATCTGCATTTGGCTATTTATTATTTCTGACTCCCACAAGGAATAGTACAAAATTCACAATTAATTTCAAGTAGAGTGGTGCAATGAATTTACAGGAACTACTAAAGATGTAATAGGCAGAACAAATTATGTTGAAATTTGGTTCACAAGTAAATGTTTGCAGACTTTAAACTACCTTTTCCACTTCCTGCAGTGAACAGTCATCAAAAAATCCTGGTGACATAGCCTGCCCTTCTGAAGGAAAGCTGTATAAGTGAAGCATGTATCCGTTCTGTAAACTTCAGTTTCATATCGGTACAATATAACAGTACTCAACAGGATAACTTTTTTTTCAATGCTAGCTGCACTGTTGGTCACAGTTAGTGGAATAGGTAAATTTAAGCATTTTGGACATTAGTGGTGCTTCGTATTCAGGTTGATCAGACTGGTGACTTGACTTAGCAACCCCAGAGTTTACTTCAAAGTACTATGTTCTTGCTAAATGTGTTCCCTGCTTCTCCTTTATGCGGCACAAGATAACTTCAAAACATAACCATCTAACTGGCTGTGGAAGAACTATCCTCTTAATTATCTGCATTAAAAACAACAACAACAACAAAACCAAACCAAAACAAACAAAAAAACTCCACAAACAAACAAAACCCTAACCCCTCCCCTCTCCCGCAAATTAAAGGTTTTTAGTTGTTCTGTATTACTAAAATGGTCTAGACCTAGAAAAAACTCATTCAAGCATGACTTTTTCTGGTAATGTGTCTAGTAGCCAACTATATCTGTTTAAAGGAGCTTGGTGTGTGGTATTATAGGAGGAAAGAGCCCCCTAATGGCTTTAAGTTATCTAGAAAAATAAAAATAAATTTAACTTTCTATGAGTTCAAGCTGGAAAGCAATGCAAAATTAGTTTAAAAGGCTAGATTAGTCTTGAAAAAAACGTGATACAACTGAATCAGTTTAAAGTGTTGCAAAAGCTCCAGATTAATGGCATTATAGGCTTGAAAGAAAATGCACAAATTGTAATATATAACCGTTTTAAATCTTTCTGATGTGTTTTTTTTCAGCTATTTTTCCTTAATCTGACAAAAGATGCTTACACTGTAAATCTTTGACGTGGAAATTAATAACATGTTTCATGAATATAAGATTTACTAATTGCTTTGGTAGCTATTTTTTGTGGTTTGGTTGTTGTTTTGTTGGTTTTGCTGGGTTTTTTTTAAATAATTTTCAAATGGAATATTCCATTTGCAAAAATAAATACTTGTAAGCATTATCTGGAGTCTCAAGTTTCATGGTTAGGATGTAACCTGAATACTAACAGATACTAATCTGGAGGGAATCATATCACTGTCTTTGAAATCACAGAATTAGCATGATTTTATTTCCAATCAAAAAATGATATGGTATATCTAAAGAGTACAGGTATAGCAAACAAGGGTTTTCAGAGAGCGAAGAGACATGAATAAGAGCTGTAAGAAAGCTTTTGAGAGTATGTAAAGGATTTTTGCAAGTCAAACTGCACATGAAGTATTTTGAGACAGGCCTGAAGTCTTGTAGGAGCCAAAATGAATTAAACATCCAATTATCTTAGCTCCTTATAAAATTCTGTCTACATTTGGTAGATGTAACTCTCAATATCCTGGTCTTTGTCTTACTTCTAAAATGTTCAGTCAGTTATTTAAAATGGTCAGACTCTGACACTGACTCCATAGGCAACGTATACAGTCCTCACCTCTGGCAGTATTTTATGGCATATAATACCACTCAGTGAAAGCTAAGGTGGCAAAACGTGCCCCCAAATTATTATCTTGCTACTCAGAAGAAACTTTTAGACGGAAGCATTGAATTTGCAGACTGTGTACATTAAAAAAAAAAAAAAAACATAGACATTATTCACAAAGAAAATATAAAGAAACAGAACAGCACAGCTGGTTTTGACTCATCAGCTTACTTCTTGTTTTGCCAGTGCTTATGCACATAAGTTATAGAAGATTAAACTGTCTCTCAAACCTTGCATATTTTTTTCATGTGGTTACTTAGACACCCTTTCAAAATAGCATTAGTTAAAAGAAACAAAAAATCTATATAAGCCTAAGGTCCCCAACATTTATAATGTCTTTTATAAACAGTCATTCTGGTAAAATGTGGGAATTTCACTTTATGTTGGCAATTTTAAGATGTCATGAAGTATTTGACTACGGTGCTTCACAGATATTTATAAAAAATATCTTGGTAGACAAAGAGAAGAATGCTTTTCTGGATCTGTGTTGGGTTGGGATTTTTTTAATAGGATAAAATGGATTACAGATAGGTGTGTAGTCTAGTAGCAGTACCCTGACATAGGCAGTTTCTTAACTGGACAAAGCATTGGAAAGTTGTACTTGGCAGTGTTTAAATCTGCTTAAAAGCTGGAGCTAATAGACTGATGCCTCTGCTTCACTCAAAGGGAGTAATCGCAGGAGCTGGCATATGAAAAATTCTTTTCAGTTTAGAGCAAGGAACAGAGTGTACAAACTGATGAGGAAGGTGGTGTGGATTTATCACAGTTGGAAGGAATGTGTCACTAATGAAATGACAGTGCTGCCTTCTTAGCGTTACACTGCTATCGCCTGTAAACGCTGAGTCAATCAACTGCCTGACTCACTACGTAACCAAAAGCTGGATTATTTCAGTTTTAGCCTATCACCTTTCCAAGCCTCAGCAACCTATCACAACCATCATCTATCACAGCAAAAGTATTTCCAATACAGCGGAAGGAAATATGTAGAAAGTTTACATAGAAAGAGGCAGTTAGAAGACAGTAGTGTCAATGTCACATCAAGACAAGCAATCAGTCTATGGGATGGCTACTTCAAACATGCAGCACAGCATAACAGAACTTCCTAGGGTTCATATTTCAGGTCAGAAGCCTTGATCTTTGCTTTACAGGCAGAATGTTAGCAATAGCTACTGTATCTATAAAAAGATGGCAGTCTTATGCCATATTATCTAAGGCAAATCAGGTTTGCGCAGCACAGGTAAGCTTGCAGTCAAAAGACAGATCTTGTTTCAAACTACTGACAAGCACTGAGAAATATTCCACATAAATATTCTCTCTACCTGGCTTCACAACATGTACAATCATGAACTGATAATATGAGGGAGCTTCTGTGCTGCTATTACTCCGGACTGTTTAGCATGTGTTGGACACACTACATTAAAACATCACACAAGAGTTAGAAATAATCTCTTCTGGCTGCTTCGTTCCTACTTACTTGACAGGTTACGTATAATAAATACGATGCACAAACCACGTCCTGTTCTGAATTGTCTTTGAGTATACATAATATTTGATACATATCATCTGTGAGTGAAAGAGATTTGAGTGCAATAAATGCATCTGTGAACAGATGCCAAAGCTTGTATTTAACATGCAAGATACAAAAAGAATAATTCCTTTTTTAGCTGCTCAGAAAAGCAAAGGATAATTTCCTTACCTGTAAGATCAAACTCTGTATACCAGTACTCTGAGCTAAAGGGACAGGATGAATTTTTATCTTCTGTAATAAGCCTTTTGTCAGAGTTGCAGAACATAAGAGATGCAATTATAAGCAAAATGAACTATTCCAACGTCCAGCCTGTTATCAGTTGCACTGGCTTGGAGCTGGCATACTCTTGCAAATGAAAAAAGGTAGCTCAGCAAGTTGTCCACTGAAGGAGCTCGATATCAGTGTTATCAGGCACCAGCAGTCACACACTGATGCTATAGTGTGCACAGTCTCCCTCTATTACGCGCTTTCTCTCGCTTGCTCTCCCTCTCTCTCACCCTGACGTTCACTCAGCTCTGAGCCTGAGCTCCTTCTGCTGCTGTATAATCAATCTAGCCTGTCTGAATCTAATAGGCTTCTATTTAACCAGCCAATCAATAGCACAGATTCTGCTGCTGCTCCCCAGGGTCTTTTCTAGGAGTGCTACAAACAATAAGAGTTTGACCAGCAGTTTAACCAAGTATTTTTCATTATTTTATCTCCCTTAAAGAAAAATTGTTTAGGAGAGCCTAGGTTCAATGCTATCTTTCTCTCTGTGTTTTCATGAGAGTTACATAAACATGCACATTGTACTGCACTAGCATTCTGAACACTTTTAAATTTTCACCTATTCTATATGTTTTAGAAGATATATTATAAAAAGAACATAAAATGCACACATGCTCCCCCCATCCCCTAATCAAGCTGCATGGCAGGCATTACCCTTTGTGTTCTGAAAAGTCCAGTAGCAAGTTTTGTAACATAGACCTGTTTATGGCAAGTGTGGAAATTAAATATAAAGCAAGAAGAAAGAGAATTGTTTCACAGACTGTGTTTCTAACCCCTGTCACTTTAAACTACCTACTTTCCTACACTGTTTATGTTTCAGCTTGTAAGATTTTAATTTTTTTAAATAATAATTTGTCTGTATGGAAGCAACATAGATTCAGATATGGGAGGAATTGGAAATGTAGTATCCAGTAATGGATTCATGTGGGACAGCTTTTTCTGATAAAACAGTGATCAGAACTAACTAAAACATGGAGTTAGCAACAAATAGCTCCTGCCTTTAAAAGCATACCCTGTATTTTATTCCACTGTGCTCCCAGCATGTATAAGAAATGGACTGTCCTTTAGGGGATGGGTGTTGTGTAAAGTGAGCTTTTTAGTGCAACAGCCTGACATTGTTTTTCCATGTGTTTTTGTTTGGGGTTTTTCTGGGCGTGTGTGCATGTTTGCTCTAGTTTGCTTTTGTTATTTTCATCTAGGGCCACTAAATTTAAGATTAATTGATTAAGATTTATTTATTTTATTTTGATTAATTGATTTAAGATTTATTGATTTGCAACTTGGTCACTCTCGTTGAAGTTCACAACTATGAACCAACTTCATGCTGAAGCAAACTGTGGGAAAGTACCTACCATACTCCTGAATCCAGAGGGGAGGTTTCATCAGTCACAGTTACTTCCACATCACAGCATATTGGCACTATTATATTGCTGTTCTATCATTTGAAACAGCAACTGTAACTAAAGCAGACCACGAGTATAGTCCATTTGGTGTTTTTCTAGAGAACGTACTGTCCCGTTCTTGAGTGCCCTCGTATATGATTCTTGTAGAAATTCATCTGATTGCTGCCAAAGAATCCAGAAACAAAATGAGAGCTCTGATTTTCTGCCTCCTCTGTGTTTGGACTGTCAGTCTAAGGATCTCTCAGCATATTCATTACATTAAGACCTTGTGCCTGGGATCCTGTCTTGAGAACTGGGACTTGCAGTTCAACTGTCTATTCCATGGCTAAAATTGTCTCCTTAGACAGCTGGCATAGGTTAAACCTCTTGATGAAGTATGAACACTGTAGTCTAACGTCAGTTATCGGATGGAAGCATGTGAACAAGTAGATGTACTGATAATTTAGTTTAATTATTTATAATTAATGGTTACTTAATCTAGTTTGGTGTGACAACCTGGCTGATGGAGGTTTCTACCTGAGTCAGGGCTTCTTGTGTAAGCTCTTAAGAGTGGTAAAAGTGTTGTTTCTTTCCAGTTCCTTTATCAGAAAATCCCCCATCAGACACATTTACAGAGCCCCATCAGACAGTTTATGGTCTACATAACCTACCAAGCAATCCGGACTTCTTGGATGAACACAAACTAGTGCTATCAAGGCATCAATTTTATGTTTTCAGTCTCTTGAAAATTCTGCTCAAGGACTGAAAGGTAAAGATAGCAGGAAAAAAAGACCCACTGTTAAACTGGAGTTTACAACACAAGAAATAAAGGTATGGTGTCCTTAAACAATAAGGGATGCCTATAAGCCTATTCGGAGGTACAGAGCTAACAGGAAAACATTTCTATTTAATCTGAGCGTTTACACAAGAGTATGCATAAGGTCATATGATAGCAGAAATTAACAATACATTTATGCATCTCCTTCAACATGCATACAAACAAACAAAAAACCAAAAAGCGGAAACAACCAGTAGTCAGTATCCATGGCAAGTTCAGATCATCCATTCTTAGTGTGAAATATCACAGTATCAGACAATAATCTCAAATTCTTCAGTTGCATACAGACTACCTCATTTATTGCAGCCTACAAAACACATGTAACAGACATCTCAAGTGATTTGAGTGGTCTGCATCAGGTAAGTGGTGTTTATGGATAGAGAAAAAGAATAAAATGAGTAAATAAAAACAAAGATGGATAGAATTATGGGCATACAATTGTATGAGTGAAGCTCTGGTAGTGAAAGTTTGTAAGGCCTGTGTAGTCCTATATGTTGGAAGAAGGGCAATTAGGGTGGATGGTGTCCTACCCTTGGGGGGAGGGTGGGAGTGAGGAGGAGTAGGTCAGTGCAAAGTTCATTATGGATCTCAGTGAGAAAGGCCCAATAGCAAATGGCCCAACAGCAAATAAAATAGCTAGTTTAGTAAGAGAATGAAGAGGACTATAGCTAGAGAGTAAATCTTGCATCCCTCATACGCTGCCACACGTTTTTCATGCAGCATGGGCCGTGGGTGGATATTCCTACAGCATGCTGTGTAGATTCCATCCATGGAAATGTTCTTTCCTCCCTCCCATGCTGTTGTGCCCTTTATTTCGTGTAACAAACAGAATCATATACCATCTCTGACAGGTTGGGATGTTATCTGTCATAACTCCCACCAGTGCAGCACGGCTGGCAGAGGGCACACCAGCAGGTTCCACTACAGCAGCTGCTCATGCTACCATATGGGCTGCTCAAGCCCTAAGCACGGGTCTGATAGAGCTGGCATGGCTTGTGCAGGATCTCTAACAACATGTAGCACAACATCTTCCATGAGGCTCCCAACACAATGGGAGGAACACTGTTGGAGAATTTGGAGTGGAAGGAGCTCACTTTCCAAACACGCTTCTGTAATTTTTCTTCTTGACAAAGTCCCAATTTCTTTTTGCATCTAATCTAATCTAGCCCATGCAAACCATACAGTAATCATATGTGAGGTACTATTACAAAATTATGCATTTATCAGTTTGGTATTTTATTTTATTTACAAAATATTTACTGACATTTTAGTTGTACTTTGGAAATACAAATGTTGACATGAAGTTATCTACAGGGTACCTTCAGATGCTACATATGCCATCTGGAACTTGTGGATACTAGAACACGTTTGTATTGATTATATGTGACTATATCTCTTTGACTTTCATTTCTGAAGTGAAGCATGATAAATTGTTTTAAGAATGTATGGATACAATGTATCATTGACTGATGATTCAGGACTGCACAAATGTATTGTTAGCAGATAATATAAATGGTTACCATCTAGATAAACAGATTTTTAATACTGCAGTGTTTAATACTGAGATCAGTGTTTAAGCTTTAAATACTGACCTAATGATACCAAAGTAGTTTAGAATAAAAGGCATACTGTAGCTAGTCTACTAAGATGCCCTGGACATCCAAATGTTTTTCTTTTTATTGTGCTTGCTTTGGGGAAAAAATAAGGTGCAATTATGTCAGAGACCAGTTTGGTTTCTGAGTGCTATGTTTTTATATATTAAGTATA
Source organism: Megaceryle torquata (assembly GCA_024611175.1). NCBI lineage: Eukaryota > Metazoa > Chordata > Aves > Coraciiformes > Cerylidae > Megaceryle > Megaceryle torquata. The sequence continues at coordinate 5,667 of JANIJG010004476.1, read as the reverse complement.
ATTCTCTATCAGAAGTTATTTTACACTATTTCATATTTAATTAACAAAGAGGAAATAAATGTGCTTCCTACCTTGTAATTCCAACAATAATCAAGATTGTTCTTCTGTAACCAAGTAATCAAAGGAAAGCCAGAATATGCAGCTCTGTAAGATTAAATCTTGTGAACATCTAATAATGGAATAGCAGATGTTGCCAATTCATAGAGGTGCCTTTGATGTATTCCCTCATGACAAAAATAAAAACAAAATTCTTTGTACATTTTACAACTTTCTCTGGAAAGAATGAATTAAATGGGCTTTCTACATTGAACATAAACACTGGTTCTATTAATTGTACAATTCCTAAGTGGCATTTAACTGATATAGATATCATTCAGGTTTCAAATCCCACCAAGTCTTAACACATTGTTAAAATATTCACATTATTCACATGCTTAAAACAGAGTACTGTATAATCAGGTTTGTCACGTAGAAACCTAAAACATTATTTATGGATTTACTGATACTTAGGAAAAGTCTTTTTCCACAGATGGGGTACAAAGCTGTCTTTAAAACTTATTTTAAATGCTTGACGGTAAATACAAGGAAATACTGTCATTTTTATTTCATTTTTTTCCTTAGAAAAATTCCCTTTTCATTCCTGAATGTCATGATTAAAAAACAGGCCAAAATACAGGCTGTGAGATATAACTAAGATAACAATACATATTTTCTTGTGTTGTATATAGTATTTCTCATTATTTATGATAAAGTAAATATGTTACAACTTTGCTCAAAAGCCTTCTCTTTGTTTCAACTTACAGAAGCTAGCCAGAGGGTGGTGGTAAATAGCTCTTTTTCAAACTGGCAACCTGTCACAAGTCAGGTCCCACAGGGATCAATATTGGACCCGATCCTGTTTAATAGCTTCATAAGTGATCTGATGATGGGATCAAGCATACCCTGATTAAGTTTTCTGATTATTACCAAACTGTGTAGAGAAGTGGACAATTTGAAAGGGAGAGCCACCTTGCAAGAAGACCTGGATAGGATGGAAGAGTGGGCTAACAATAACCTTATGAAGATCAAGGATAAGTGTAAGGTCTTGCACCTGGGAAAACATAATCCAGGAGTGCAGCACAGACTGGAATATACCTGACTGGAGAGCACTTCTGTGGAAAGGGACCTGAGGAACCTGGTGGACAAGTTCAATATGAGTGAACAGTGTCCTGCTGTGGCAAAGAATGAATGCTGGGTTGCATCAACAAAAGCATCAGTAGCAGAGATAAAAATGTCATTAACCCACTCTACTCATCACTTGTCAAACCACACCTACACTACTGTGTTCAATTTTGGTCCCTCTTATAAAAAAGAGATATGGACAGTCTGAAGAGAGTCCAGACAAGGGCCACAGAGATGATCAAAGGACTGGGAAGCTGACATATGAGGAAAGGCTGAGAGAACTGGAATTGTTCAGCCTTGAGAAGAGAAGGCTTAGGGGAGATCTTATCACTACATCCCAGTATTTAAAGGGTGGCTGCAAAGAATATGGAGACTCCCTTTTCACCAAGGAGTCACATGGAAAAGACGAGAAGTAATGAATACAATTTACTCCTAAGAAGATTCCAAATAAACACAAGAGGAAACATTTTCACAATTAGAACAATCAGCTATTGGAATAATCTCCCCAGAGAAGTAGTGGCTTCCCCAGCATTAGACACTTTTGAGATTCAGCTGGACAGGATGCTGGACCATCTTGTCTAGACTGGCTATATTTGTCTTCTGCTTCTCCATGAAAACAGAAGGATCCATTCCAAGATCATCCATTCCACATTTAGAAATGTCTCTTTTGTAATTTACCAGATGTACTCTAAAATACTATCTGTCCTGTGTTGTATTTAACACAGGAGGAACTGGTCTTTTTCGGAGACTTCAGAACCTTCAAAGGGCCACACTGATGTTAGTGCATGAAAAGAGCTGTACCAGCCTCAAGGCCAGCTGAAATAGAAAGCTCACATCCATACAGCTAAAAGTTTTCCTTCCTCAGAATACTATGGCCATCTAAGGTGTTCTTCAGAACATCATCTAAGATAGCTCTTGGAAATCTTTGTGATAATTTCTGCATTTTCCATAAACCTCATTTGGAAGAGTTAGTCTAGGCCAAAACTTTTTTAACCCATTTGAAAATACTGGCAATAACTGAATTAATTTATGCAAACTTCCTGAGTCCCAGTATGGTACAATTAAACTTCTCTGGGTCGTTCAGTAAAACACAGAGAAGTAATGACTATTTAAAAAGAATGGAATCTTCATGAAAATTCACAGCTACTACATGGCCTCTAGCTTCACAAATTAAATATTTACATGGAGACTGAATTCTCATTGCAAGTATTTTCTATTCCCTAAAACACTGACAATAGAGAAGCCTGAAAGTGACTTCAGTAACATATACACATCACTAAAATACATTTAATCTAGCAGTATAACCTTCAGCCACTGACTGTAGATCCCAGCATGCCACATTTTTTTGTTTGTTTGTTTGTGGGGTTTTTGTTGGTTGTTTTTTAAGTTCAAAATGTTGTTAAGGGGCAAAAAGGAAATGCTCTCCCCATGACAGTCTTTGCCCCATCTCTTGCCACCTCATGCCTGTACTTTACAGTCTCCTAGGTCTCTACTTCTCAAGGGCTCTGCTATCGTACCAGCCTATCTTACATAATTATGGTGTGGTCATAAATATCTAATTGTAAACAAAAGTAATATTTTTTGCCTCTATGTGTATAAAACTAAGGTAGCACTGCACAAAGATAAGCAGAAGAAATTAGCCACAGTCACCTGGTAAAAATAAATAAATAAATAAATAAAAATTGCTGCAATACTTAAGCTAAAATAAAACTCAGGTTCAGACAGAGCAAGCCTAACAAACCTCAGTTCTGAGGAGCAGCAAATTTGACATGAGGTCTGAGGCCTGTCACTAGAAAAGACAACACTGTATGGTGGGGCTGCAGGTTATAGCATTTTTCTCCCAGACTGTACTTCTGTGCTTTCACTGTTCTTGATACTGAAGTCTTTCAGAATAGAAGTAGGTTAGTTGTGCTGTCTTTGTCTTCATTATCAGCTCCCAAGTGCAAGAGACATGTAGCAAAAGATCTTTTTCTAAGATAAAAAGTAGTGCAGCTGCCTCAGAAAACTGTGCACTTCTGATGAGGAGAAAAGCCTGCCTTCATTAAAGATCAAAAGAAGGACCTCCTTCCATCCGTGGAGTTATGCTATACAACATTGCCTTGCAAGACTTAGAAGTTCCAAAGTGGAAACAATATAGAAAGGTGGAACCCAATCGAACAAGTGCTGATTTTGCAGGAAATTGAAAAAGTTGCTTTTCCTGCAACAAAGTCACTACTGGATTGTCCCCTACATCATAGTATGAAGTTGGTGCTGTTTGCCTGCACACTCTCAACCCTTCCTTACAGAATCATAGAACCACAGAAACATAGAATGGTAGGGGTTGGAAGGGACCTCTGGTTTAGGTATTTTAATCGAATTCACTTTATTTGCTGCTTGGTTAAAACTGTGTGTTTGTTATGTATTACATCCATTATGACACCTTTCCTCAACAATTTTTTAATAACAACATATTCATAGATTATGTGGATGTCAGTTTGCAACTTACACAGGTTTTTACATTGATGTCATTATTTCTTCTGGGACATGTGTAAAACAACTTCTTTCAGGAGAAATTGCATATAGAAGAAAGTGTTGCTTTGACTTCATTTTTAATTATCATTATTAGAAGTAGTGCATTCAGGAATCTAGACACTATGCACTTTACAATGTTAAATTACAACATCATAATTTTCAGTATAACTAAATTTTAACTGAAAATATGCTTAATGTTCAATGAGAAGCAAAATGTAATTTCCAAAGGCATGTCTTTTGTGGTTTATTTTTTATTTATTTTTCTTTATGGATATTAGGAAAAGGTTTCTTTCTGTTCTCCCAGTTAGGATCACCTTAAAACTATTAAATACTGGCTTTTTTTTGCTTTGTTTTGTTTTTAATTTAAAATAATTCAGAGGGCAAAATCCAGTAGAAGTCTTCCCTAGGAACTACCTGAAAAACAGTTCGTTCACCTCTTGTTTACCATAGGTAAGTCTGTAGTCATCCTTGAGCTGTTGCTTTTAGCACATTAATTGTGGAGGCAACCTTGAGACTTCAGAACTAGATAAATAAATATATAATAGATGAGGGAGCAGTGAACACAGCCAGTGTGAAAGTAGAGAGAAACTGTTATTTCAAAGTATATGTTTTCATTAAAGCAGAAGTAGTGCATCCCACCTACTCCATATTTTTCCCTATCTTTCAAGGTTGTTTGAGATGTTTTGGTGTGCTAACCAGTAACTCCAGTTAAAGCCAGCATCGGTGAGCATGGACCAGCCCTAAAATCAGCAGAGCTCTGTTGAGTATGTTTTAATTTCTTAGATCACTTTTTCCTAGGTAACTTTCAGTCATAATACAAGCAGCCTTCCCAAAGAGTCATTGGAAGTTATTTGTGAGTGAGAAATAGAAGGGATGCTCCTTTTCCTGATTGGAAAATCCTGTGTTGACAGCCAGCTACGCAGAAGTAATGGATGGTCAAAAGTAATTTTGTATCATTTAGATACAAGAATAAAAATACTGTCGGTCTAAAATATAATTTACTTAAATGTTGTGCATGTAAAATCTTGGCCTGACAATTATGTCTTGTGTTTTCTTTCCATGTCTCCTCTGATGGAGATGGTACTGCTAAGAAAGGGATATTGACAGTGCTGAAATGCAGTTTATTTTAGGGTGAGGATGTTGATCCCCACATAAGAGGCAGTATAGTCCTTTTAAATTCATTGAGGAGGATATGGTGAAAAAGCTGAATTTACTATTTTGCCTGGAGGTTGGAGATAAAAAGACACTTAGTGTCTTAACACTAAAAAGGGTTTAGTAAACTTCAGGGAAAAAAAGAGTACTTAGGATTCTATTGCAACATCATCTACTTCTCCTAAATTCTAAGTTTGCAGGACCCTCTAAAAAAGGGCTGTTAAGACGCCCTGACTGATACCCTGGTTTGGTAGGGAAGGAAAGGGTCTGTCTTTGATATACACTCAATCTCACAGGATTGCCAGTGGTTAGTTAATCTTTCCCCTTTTTTTTCTCTTGCTGTAGAAAACCAAACTTCTTGCCCTTCTCCCAGACCTTTACTTAGATTTCAAGGTGATACACAAAAGCATGGTTATGTCTCCTGCGTGACTTTTGTGACAGTACCTTTTCTTTCAAAAGGGACATCTTTTTTTTTACAACCTTACAATAAAGTATAAAGTGTTGCTAAAAGAAAGACAGACATTTCAAAATGCAAATGAGTCAACAGTGCGCTCATGCAGCCCAGAAGGCCAACCACATCCTGGGATGTATCAAGAGAAGCGTAGAGGTGATTCTCCTCCTTTACTCTGCTCTTGTGAGACCCCACCTCGAACACTGCATCCAGTTCTGGTGTCCCCACCATAAGAGGGACATAGATCTGTTGGATTGCATTCAGATGAGGGCCACAAAGATGATCCAGGGGCTGGAGCACCTTTGCTACGAGGATAGGCTGCGGGAGCTGGGATTGTTCAGTCTTGAAAAGAGAAGACTTCGGGGGGACCTAATAGCTGCCTTCCAATACCT
>JANIJG010004474.1:0-21559 GCA_024611175.1 Megaceryle torquata | reverse complement strand
TCGCCCCGGGACATCAGTGCTGCCTGAAAAATGGCTGTCGCCTCCCGCTGCCCTCACCAGCCTCGGCGACAACGGCCACTGCTCCCCCCGCCTGTGGGGCCGTGAGGAGACCCCGGCCCGCAACAGCCATCTCCCGGTGCTCGCTCGGCTATAAATAGAGCCCGGCTGGGGCCGCGGGGAGCGGCGGGGAGCCGAGGGCAGCAAGATGGGGCTGGGGGGGGGGCTGCAGGGGCTGGTGAGGAGGAGGTGAGAGAAGAAATGTGGGGCTGGAGGAGGTGGAGGAAACAAAGGACACCTGGGAGGGCAGAGACCTGATGAGAAACCTGGAGGAAAGGAGGTGAGAGGAGAGGGAGTGTCAAGCGATGCTGCGAAGGTGGGGAGGAGGGGGAGAAAGGAGTGAAATCCGGGGGCTGGGGAACTCGGGGGTGAAAAAGGAGAGACCAGGAAGGACGCTGGGCAAGCGCAGGGAAAAGGAGGGTGCTGAAAGCTGGCAAAGGCACTTCCTCCCCTCAGCACCTGAAATGCTGCCCGCTTCCAGGCGCTTGTGTCAGGCTGAGCTTTGCCCCTGAAATCTCTTGCTCGTTTTGGGGGCAGGTGACTTTCAGTAAAGCCCCAACAGCAGGAGGGGGTAAATCATCCCATGCTCCCATCCTTCTTCCCAAGGGAATCTTTATCGCTTTTTTAAATCAGAGGGGTTTTAAGCCTTTCTGAGATATTATGGGCTCTGACTCATGCCTTGAGTACTTGTGAGCAATGCTGGGTGTGGAAGGAGGAACCGGAGGGGTGTGGGCCCTCTCAGGGGTAGTCTGTAGCGTGTGCGTCCTCCTAAATCCTGGGTCAACGTTTGGTATGTTGCCAGGTATAAACCTGGAGCACATCCTGGGAGCGCTGGCTTGGTACAGCTTCTTACACCCACCGGCTCTGATACCGTTTGTATCTCACCTGCTTCCCAGAGCTAAATAATCACCAGGGGGAGGGAAGGCACGAGGCTGGTGAGGGGATGGAGAGACCAGAGGAGGCAGGGGAGGGTTGCTGCAGGGGATGGGATGTCGAGGACGCAGCTCCAGCACCCAGCCAGGGTGGGGAGGAAGGCAGCGCTGGAAGAGCAGCGAGGCTGTCGCCATGCCCAGAGCCTGAGGTTACCTTAACTGCATTAATTCTGAAACCGAGGAGGAAATAGGGAACCGCTGGCCGTGCAGGGAGGAGGGTGTGAGTTGGTTGGGATGGCCCTGGAAATAGTGATTTGTGCAGAGGGTCGGTTACAACCTTCATTTTGAGGGCTCTGCTTGTCGCATCCGACCGCGTGTTTCTCCCGATGCGTTTTCCTTTGTCCTGTTTCTGTAATTATCCTCATTTCAACCCTGCTCTGAGGATTATTGGTCAGTAGGAAGCCTCCTAATGCCCACTCCCCCTTGGCAGGGGAATACCCACGCCCTCGATTAGAGTGAAACTCCCCGAACAGTGACAGAAGAAATTAGGTCTATATTCCTCAAAGACGCTCCCTCGGGCGAAGTTTCCCGACCCCCACCACGGCAGCGCTGCCACCCTGCCCCTTGTGTTCGCTCTCAACATTCTCTTTGTTACAGCCACCTTCACACACGGCTCCCCGGGGGAGGCAGGGGGGTTCCTGTCGGAAAATCCTCGCGCCCACGTCCAGGGTGAGCACAGTGACCGGTATGGGCTGTGGGACGCTCCCAATCTGGGGTGAGGAGCCAACTTCAATAGCCAGCACTTGCCATTAAAAGACTAAAAGCTGCTTCCCCGAGATGCTGGGCAGTCGTTAGCAGAAGGCGGTCCCTCCAAATGATTGATTTGTGAGAGTCCCTTGACTAGTGGCTTAAGAACAGCATTTATTCAATCTATAGACCGGGTAAGATACACAGAGCCCAGCCACCAGTAACAACAGAGAAGAAAGGTCAGGAGCCTGGGTGTTCCCTGTGCCCGCAGACCTCTGCCAGCCTCCGCCCGCGCTGGCGTCTTCCTCGGCACGCCTCCCAGAGAGCTTGTGGGTCACTTAGAGGTGCAGGGTGCTGCTCGCCGCGCATCTGTGTGGAAAGCAGGCCTCAAAGGGACGTAGCCTGGACAGACAGGTGTGTGTACGTGTCTCTAACGTATATAGTTTTGTATACGTACAGCTGTCTGGGCAACAATGGCATTTCTTTCAAGGAGTGAGCTCAGCGACCTCCTGAAGCCTGTCCCTTTCTCAGTCCCCCTGCCATTACGGTAGCCACCGACCACCTCCCGTTAGCCCTCCCCACGCTGGTGCTTTGTGCCAGAGCGAGCGCCGTTAGCTGCTGCCGGGTACCGGCGGCTGCCTCCCCTTCCCGCGGCACGCCCTGCCAGCGTGAGCTGACACCGGCGGTGCCAGTCGGCTCGGAGGAGCACTGCTCCCCACACTTCCCACTCCCACCAGTCTGTCACCACTGCCGTGTGGCAGAATTACTGCCTCCTGCTCCCCAGCACATCCAAACACACAAAGAGCTCTGCTGCTGCCGCTGCCAGCGCTCAGCTGCTCTGCGTATGCGGGAGAGGGAGGGGGCCTCGGAAAGGTCAGTGCGGGGAAGGAGGGCGATGCCGCCTCCTTCCTTCAGGGGCCGTATCCTGGCATCTCAGCGAAACCTCGTCCCCGTCCGCGGGCGCTGCAGCCACCAAGGGTGCCCCACCTCGTAGGGCTTCTCAGGATGGTTTGGTACCATCTGCAGGTCCAAAGAGCTTCCCCTGCCTGTTCCCCACCTAAGCAAAGTCATCCCGAGTTATGAAAATTGAATTTCTTGATTGGTTTTGACTCCACTCTGGACACTTCTCTTGGCTTTGGGTTTTTTTTTTTTTTTTTGTTCCTGGCCCAATTTCACTGGCAGCTTTAGCAGCACAACAGCAGCAGCAGCAGCCACTGCCCTGGCTACAGCAGGATCCTCCCTGGAGCACTGTTTAATTTATCCCCCACATCCCCCGTGCCCAAGGCAGCCTGGGGCTGCAGAGCAGTGGCTCTGCCCCCTCCAACTGCGTTAGCCCCGGGCCGATCTCGTCACCCCTGTCACCCATCGCTGACACTAACTCAACTTGCCTGCACTGTTGTAGGGGGCAGATGGACTGTCGGAGCCCGAGGGCATCTCTCTGAAACGCGTGGCTGTGGTGGAAGATTTCTTTGACATCATATACTCGATGCATGTGGAGAGCTCGTCGGAGCCGGGCAAAGCACCTAAACATGCCGGGCAGAAGAAAACCTACCGAGCGGTGAGACTCCCGCTCGGCGTGCCCCGGGCAGCGAGGGGATGGGAGCGAAGGGGCAGGGGGGCCGTGGGAACGGGCACCCCATGGGGACGGCGACAGGGACAGGGCGGGGAGGGCAGGTAGGAGCGGGGTGGCTGGTGGGAGGCCGGGGCAAAGGAGAGCCCCGTTGGCCTGTGCGGGGAAGCGTGAGGAAGGAGTCGTTTGAAGGCAGAGCAGCTGTGCTGGGGTGACGGGAAGCGGGGCTGCAGCTGCTGCATGGCGGCTTGGAGAGGAAAGACCAAGTGAATCATACAAAGACAACTGTACGTGTCAGGCTGGGGGGAATAGAAAGAGAGAAATGCTCGGCATTGCTGTTGGGCGAGGGGCTGTTTGCCCAGACCCCTGCCCGCTCTGCTCTGTCCCCATCTTCCCTCAGTCAGAGGGAAGTGTCTCATGTGGGCCCTGAAGGGCAGGACCAGCCAGAAAGGGGACTGGGAGCCCACCCCTCTTCCCCAGCCGGGTGGATGCTCTCACCAGCCCGTGGCTGGGCTTCCTCTGTTACAAGATGGAGGCAGGCACCGAGCTGAGTCTCATCAGGTGCTCCATGGATGCTGAGAACAGGCTCTATCCATCCTGAAACCACACTAGTTAGGTCAGGAATAATTTAGCTTGAAGTGTGCTTCTCCAGGGAGCCTGCTGTTTCTCCTGACTCTGCACAGCCCTGTGATGCAAACATTTGGGCTCTCCTTTTACAAGAAGAGCTGAATTTACTGTCCAAAACCGAGCTACTCCCTTGAATCCCACAGCCCGAAGGACTGGGTCGCTTAGAGACAGAAGAGGCGGCTGGCAGCTCGTGTCTCTGGTGTATGCATCATCTCAGAGAGGTCTGTGCGGGCTGCCCTGGCCTCTGCCGTGGTGCCTGAGATTACGCAGGGCTGGGTGTGCTGCCAGGGACGGCTCAGGGTGGAGTCTGTCCTCTCTGTCCTGCCGGCCTGTGTCCCTGGGCACATCCATGGCTGTTTGTGCCAGAGGGGCAGCCTGGTGCCCTGCAGCCCCCCGTGGACCCCCCCGGGGAGCTGGTCTCTGTGCTCAGGGCTCCTGGCACGGCTCAGCACCCTGCATACTCACCTCCTGCCCCCACAGAGCAGGGGGGCTGGGGCTGGGGCACATGCTGACCCTCCCCAGCTGGGGGCGAGTGACCTCTTGATAGCCCAGGGTGGGCAGCCCCACCACAGTTCAAAAACTTTCCGCTCATTTCCCCAGCAGACCACGCCGGCCCTCCCCTAATTCTTCTGATTCAGGTCTCTGGAGGACTAATCTGTGCCCTGCGCAGCCCCGGGGGAGCAGCCTGGATCCGTCTGTTTTCCCAGGCCTGCTCGCAGCAGTCAGAGCTTCATGCTCCACCCCTTGTCTCCCTCTTGAGCTGAGATCATCACATTAGCAGCATGTATCCCCTCCTGACCTGGCAGGACGCTGCTGCCTGGGCTGCCTGCCCTCGCTCCTGCCCTGGCTCCCCAGAGCAACTTTGCAGCCAGGTCTGGAGGGTGAAATGCTGCGCAGAGCACCCCGGGGCACGAAGGGACGCTGCTGGGTGCTCAGCTCTGGTGGCTTTGGTGTCCGCTGCTGTTTCTCTCCCTCTCCTTCTCCCCACCATTTCTGATGAGAGGCACTGGAGAGTTTGCCCTTGTCCGTGACCTCCGGAGGGAGGCAATCAGAAAGGGAGTTTGGATGGGAGATAACTCATCAAGGAAGCTGTCTGCTCTGCAGAGCATCAAATCAGCTGAGAAATAACAACTGTATCACTAAAATTAGCTGAACATTTGCAGCAGAGACTCTGGGCGCGCTGGAGCAAGAGAGGCAGGGAAGCCAGGCTCGGCCCCGCGGGCAGCACGAGGCGACGGGTCCCTGCCCGCGCCACAGGACCACGGCTGCCACCAGCACTCACCAGGCCCCTCGTTTCAGCCTTCCCCTGGGACTCCCGAGTGCTCGCACCTCGATAAATAACCTACCGAGGCACAGGCCGAGCTGAGCGGCTCAGCCACAACAGAGCTCGCCGGGGCTGGATCTAAATAGGAAGAGAATCCCATGAGGACCAGGCTCTGCATCCTCCATTTGAAGGGCTGGGACAAGGTCCCTGCCTGAACTTTCCACCCATCTGGCATTAGCGTGTATGTAAAACCTCGGGCTCTGCTGCCGCTCAGTGGAGATAAATGTCTCTCTCCCACCGCAGCGCCGGGTCACGGGCTGCTTTAGCCATCCCTCTGCCCCACCGCCCCTCTTCCACGACGCTGGGTTACTCCGGGCTGAGGCATCGCTCTTTCCCGTAGGATAGAAAAATGCTTTGGAATTGCGGTATTTTTAATTTTTGGTAGCAAAACAAGGCGGGAGGGGGACGCGCGCCGGCCGGAGGAGGGGGATCAGAACGTCCTGGGCTGTCCTCCCGGCTAGGCCCCGTCACCATCCGTCGCTCCCGAGGTGTCTGGTTGCAGCCCTGCTTCCCGTCCTGAGCCCCACTTCAGCCTCGAGGACTGGCACAAACAATTGAATTTCTGTCTGCTTTATGACCCCACTTGTAAGTGCTGTGACCCCTGCTGGGGTCACGGCCCCTGGTTTGGGAACCGCCGTGCTAGGACAAGTCACTGGGACCAAACAGGATGGGTGATTAACCAGAGGAACCAACCCCAGAGTAAGAGGTGGGCTCTCCACCTCTTAATGCCTTCCAATTAAGACCAGATGTCTTCCTGGAAGACGTTTTAGGCAAACCACAGGCTACCAGGCTGCCCAAGAACCTGGGTGATGTTCCCTGACTTGTGCTACACGGGAGGCCAGACTCCACGATGTGATGGCCTCTTACGGCCCTAAAGAAATCTATGCTAAAATTGCCTCATTCCTTCCCTGAACCACCGCGTCTCGACCTGTAGAAACGCTGCAGAGTTGCTGCTGGCCCGGCTGAATCGGGAGAGCGGGACTCGGTGACAGCCAGGCCCCCGCTGTGGGTGCTCCGGTCTGCGCAGTGTTTAACTTCAAGCACCCAAGTTTTAAATATTTATCCTTAGCTTTTCCTCATCTGTAAAATACAAATATCCCACCAAGGTTCGGGAGACTTAATTCATTACTGTTTGTGAAAATGTTTTCAATTCCCTAGATAAAATATGTCACAGAAGTGCAAAGTATTCTTAACATTAATTGATTGTCATTGTGGGAAAAAGTGACCTGCCCTTACCAAAGATTAATGGATTCCTCAGGTTACTGGTGTGACGGTAATTACCAACGCAAACAGAGCTGGCGAGACCTCGCCTTCTCATGTGATCCTTACACGTTCCTAGCCTGGCTCTTCCCAGACTCCGAGGGGGAACGGAAAGGGGTTACTGGGAAGGAGTGGCTATGCGGGGAGTCCAAAGGTCTGCCCGTTTGCATCTCGGTGCCTCCCTGACGCACCAATTACCCTCCCAAAATGTTCCTCCATCAACAGCTGCGCCGGAGGGAGGGATTCAGGGGTCCCAGGACCGGTGTGTTGCTGTGAGGGGCTGATGTTCTGGGCTAGGCTGAGCAGGCGAGGGGGGAGGGTGCCCGGGGTGTCCCCCGTGCCCTCGCCTGGCTCTCCGTAGGCGTTCTCCCTCGCCCAGGACATACAGCCCTCCCGTTGTGTTCCCAGATCGCGGAGACCTACGCTTTCCTCCCGAGAGAGGCTGTGACCAGGTTCCTGATGAGCTGCACCGAGTGCCAGAAGAGGATGCATTTCAACTCCAACGGACTGGAGCCCAAAGGTAAAGGGAATGAATTCTGCCAGCAGAGCTGACACAGCGTTTCCTACCAGCACGGTATCACCGGTAGCTGTCCGGGAGGAGATACTTCTTAACCTAATGGGTTTCCTAACCTGCGTTGTTTTTCACGCACTTTTATAGCCAAGCTGAAAGAATTGCTTCGGTCTGGTTTGTCCGTCACCGTTTTCAGCTTGGAGAGCAGAAGCAATCGAGCTTTCCTTCCAAGCTTCCCTGGTGCAAAGCGTGGGTCAGAAATATTGCAGATATGTCTGCAATCAACCCCTAGTCCTGTGTGGGTGGGAACTTCCATTTCTGAAAAAACCCATGACCTACCAGTTGTGCTTTAGACTATTAATTTTGGAATGAAAGACACTGAATATGTCTGAATGACCGAAGTTTCTGATAAAGAAGTAATTTGCAGTAATTAATAGATATGCACGTCATGATCCTATTTCGGATAACAGGACGTGTTTTGGTAATCAAAGTTATATTATGGCTGCGTATACAACCAATTAGCGTGGCCATTGTGGTGGCTTGTTATGTTTCCTTTGTAAATGGAGCCAATCTGCAGCTCCTAGGCCTGAAGGACATAAGCGGTGCAGAGGATGGGACCATGTTTTCTTCCAGAGTAAATGGTCAGAGTTGATATTTGTGGGGTGTTTTTCTGAATTACAACCTTGTTTTCATGATCAAGTACAAAGCATCAACCTGACCCTGGGAGGCTTCACCCAACAAAATTGCTTCTTTAAAAAACATAAGCAAACTGCAGAGAGTGAATCTATTGCAGAACGGTTGAGGCCAACAGGCTCGTCTGGCAGCTCTTATCAAGCAGAGAAGCAGAATTAAATGAACAAAGACCCCAACAATAGCAAATTTCTAGTATTAAATACCGATTCCTGACTGTTTACTGCTAGGAGGAGAGCTATGGACAGCCCAGAGGTTCCGTTTAAGTGGATTACGTGTGCCAGCTATCCAAAGCTAGTGACTGAAATGCTTTGTACTTGTTATGTTTTTTAGAGACTCTCCCAAATAATCCTATGTGACGTTTATTGGCCTAAGCTCCATTACTGCAGCTCTTCCCACTCTGCCAGCTCAGGGCCCGATCCCTCTTTCCAGTTAGGTCAGGAGAATTTTGGCCTTTGGCCTCACCGGGAGCAAACCTGACCTTTACACCGATTGTGCTGCATCCATCAGGGGTGACATTCCCAGCGCTGTGGCTGCAGCAGTCGGCTCAGGGGACGGGGAGGGCGACGGGATGAGTCAGGCCAACAGGGATGTGGCCTGTTGGCTTGAGCCAACCCAGGACACTGGCCTAAGCACCCAGCACTAACCGAGCGTCCGCCTCGGAGCTCGGGATCCCTGTTCAGAAGGCAGCTGCTGAAAAGAGTAATTGTTCCTTCAGGGGCTCCCTCCTGCCCACCCACCACCTCCACATCTCCCATGCCCCCCCCCAGTGCCGGGGCATCCGTCGGCACCCATCGGCTCAGAGAGCACCAGAGCTGTGAGAACCACGATCAGGGCTGAGCTCTGTTTGTCCTGAGCAAATGTATAAACTAATATCAATTATCTTCATCAAGCTTTCCCCCCTTAGCAGTGCTCTTAAAAAGAAATCCAACAAGATCCCCGCATGTAAAAAATTCCAGTTTCTTACCCAGCAGGAATAGAAGAACAGAAGTGCCTTTCTGCTCTGAATAGCACCTAAATAGTGACTAAGTACCTGTGAAAATGTATGGAGTAGATTAGATAAGGTCATTTTTACTGGGAAGTGTCTGATTTCACTCGCACATACCTACTGAGGAGCAAATCCCCTACAAACCCATTGGGGGCACGGAGGAGCTACCCAGGTGCGTGCAGGTGCACACACACCTAGGGAAAGTTTAACTCAGCCAGGTGGAAAAAATTGGAGTCATTCCCACCTCTTCCTACTTCTCTTGTCCATAAACCAAATCTCAACACATTTCATTCGTGATCACAAAAATCCCTAATTAAACACATCTGACATCAAACCCTGCAGGGCACCCACATCATTCATAAAAGCAAATTGTCTTGCTCATGGGGAACTTTGAACATCGCCGGGCTTCGCTGCGATCGCTTTACGCTGTTACTAAATTGGGACTAATTCCAGTGGAGTTACACAAGTGTGGAATTAGGATCAAAACCATTTCACTTTAAACCATTCTGCCTCTTCTGTCTGCATGTTCAACGCACGGGGCATGTGGTGTAGGTAACTGTTTGAAAAAGGAGCCGAAGGATTCCAGTAGCCCCCCTTTGTGATGTGGGTCGTGAGGATTGTTCCCGTGGAGTCCCCCCAGGCTTTTAAACAAAGCTTTTCTTTCTTTTCCAGTTAGTTTGGGGGGGGGGGGGGGGGGGTAAGTTTTGGTTTCTTAGGCTCAAGCTCTTCTCCTCCAGCAGCACAAATTCACAGTGAAATTGTGGCTGCTAACGGGAATATTCCAGATTTACATCAGGGTGGTTTCAGGCAGAATCTAAAGGTCTAAGATCATCTACCTCCCTCTTCTTCCCATTGTGAGGACACGAGCTGCTTCTGGGGAGCCTCATTCATTTCTGCAGCAAGGTATCGTCCTCCTCAGAGGTGTGAAAGCCTCACCTCATCCACACCCCTGCTTCAAGGGAGGAGCAGCTCTACCTTTGTCACCCTCAGCAAATGCTTTCCTAAGCTCTTCTTGGAGACTGGAGTACTGGTGAGCCAGCCAGGCCAGGTAGATGGCAGATATTGTCCCTGGGACTCCTGGGAAAAGCACCCCTTGCACTGGGATTTCAGCATCTTTTCATCAGAATAACAGCCTTGCACAGTAGAAGAATGGATTATTTTGGGTGCTTAATACCTACAGACAGAGAAGTGCTCTGAATCTGTAGGTCAAAGCACAACGGAGACCACTGTTGTCCAGCATGAGAAAGGAAGGGAGGAATTAATTTACACAGTTCCTAAAAGCTTTGCAACTCGTCCATCAAGAGCTGATGCTCGGGTAGCTCCCCCACCCGCCCGGGGAATGCTTCAGCTGCCAGGGGTGAGTTGGATGGACCTGGGAAAAACCCCACCTATTTCCACGGACCTGCTTCAGCAAAGCCCTATGTGATGTTTAAGTTGGTTACAGACAGTTTTGGGGTCAGGTCATTTCTTAATCAGATTTGATGGTTCTGGTATTTCCAGAGGTGCGGAGCCTCTTCAGGTCTGCTGAGTTTCACTGGGGATTTTTGATATTCAGCATTTCTGAAAAGCGGGCCCATTATGTGTGAGTTGATGGGTTTTCTGAGGTGCTGTAAAACACTCTGTGAAGGCTTTTTTTCAAGGGGCTGTGTCAGAGGCGCCTGTGAAACCAGTGACCCCAGAAAATACAAGCCAGCCAGGGAGATTCAGAGGCAGGAATGGAAACCTCCCACCATCGGTTCACCTTCAGCTCCTGGAAATCCTTCTTCCCCATCCATGGTTGCTTCAGCTCCCTTTCCAGTGGACACCACACTCTTCAGAGTGTGCTGAGAGGCTGGATCAATCCTCCACATTTGCATGTACTGTGGGGAAAGAAATCTCCCCTTTAGTCAGCAGCCAGCCCGGTGGAAACAGCACCTTCTGGAACAAACCCATCGCACGAGCCTGTAGACGCAGTGGTAGAACGGGTGATTCTGTCAGTCCTCGTGTCCTGCATGGAGGGCTCACAAGCTCCACGGCAGTGACGGCAGAGCTGACAAATCTTTGAGAATTCAGAAAAACTGCTGAGAATTTGCTTTACGTGGAGTGCCCTGGTCTGGCTCGACAGAACGATCGGCAGGAGCGGTCTGAATCTGCAGTGATCTCTGGAGCTCAATCTGATGCAGCCAGAGGAATCGACAGGAACCTTTTAAATTAAAGATCTTTAAAATTAAGTTTGTGTTTTAATGAGGGTGTTAAAAATAATCTTCATCACCAGATAGAGATACTTAATAAGTTGCCTTAATGTTAACTCCTACCTGAGGGAATCCCAGCAAAATTGGCAAGACTTTGCAATGCTAAAGCAAGCTGCAAATGCTTCTTGTTCATCAGCCTCTGCATAAATCCCATTTGCATGGAAGTGCTTCTGAGGCATCGGCAAGACTCAGTCTCTTCCTCTGCTACATACGTAGTTTGGTAGACTGAAAAAATGATCTGTTACGGGTAGTCTTTTCTGCAGGTGACAGCAATGTTGTTGGGGTTTTTTTGCAAAACAACATCTGTTCTGTAATTATGTTCTTGGTGGGGTCATGTTCTTATAGGAACCTTAGCTCAGCGGGCACCAGCTCTCACCGGGGAGTTGAAGTGCTTCTAAATACGTATGTCTAACGGTGATGGGAACACATTATGGATTTAGGTTTCTACATCCCTGTATCTAAATAAAGTTTTTCCTTTGTTCTGCAGAGAGCGAGCCACCTTCATCTTTGGTTTCTGGGATCATCGACTACAACATGCCCCTCACCTCTACCTACCTGAAGCAGATGAAGCTGCGGGTGATGAATTCACAGGAGCAGGTGAGTCGCGCTCCGGGCTCAGAGCAGGGTGCAGAGGTGTGAAGGGAGTGGCTGGTGCTTGGCACGTTGGTTATCAGAGGATGCTTTTGGGAAGGGCTGGTTTGTCCAGGCGGGCCATGCCCTGGCCAAAATACGGCGAGCGCGCTGGTGCGTGGAAGTGGGGAGAGCAGTGCCTCTGGTCTTCTGGCTTGGAGGAGGGGAACGGGGCTACTTCAGAGTTGTGTTGGTGGAGAGGAGCAGAGATGCCCCTGATGTAGTTATTGCTTATGTCAGTCTTTAGATGTACGGTTCTCCTAAGAAACTCTCTTAAAAATAAATATGGCAAATAGGAATTTATTTCTTTTCCTCCTCCCAACTGCCTGGGCCTTGAGCAGATGGGGTCTGAAACCCAGACCTTGCTCCCGTTGTGCCAGTGCTGACCAGCAGCTCGAGGAAGTTCAGCTGCAGCCACCAGCTCTCGCGGCAGAGTGGGAGAAGGCTCTGTTGTTCAACAAGAGCATTAAGCCCCCCGATTTTGATTTGGGAATGGATGGGGCAGAGTGCCACAGGATTATGCCCAGGCTGTGCAATTTTCTGGAGTTCTGCAGCTGCAGAATTAGCTGCGGGAACCTCTGTGCACCATGGAAACTGTCTATTAAAAGAAAAGTGTGTCTTACTTGCTCCCCACAATTGGCACTGGAAGGCAGCGCAGGGTTTTCCTCCCAGCACACTGAGACCTGGCTCTGATTTCAAATGTTGCTGCTGGATGTAAGAAGTGCAGGAGTTTGTGCTGTGCCATGGTGGAAACCACTGCTGGCACCTTGAGCTGTGAAGCTGTGCCCAGTGGGGACTTTATCCAGTGGCACCCTAAAGAGTCATCGGTTCAAGTGTCCATCACCAGGGCCTGAGTTGCCAGATGTGGGTTTGCTGCCAGGAGCTGGAGACACACCGAGCTCCTCCATTGCTTCGGCACTGGAACCTTCTGGCTGGAGGGCAGAATGGTGTCTGGCAGGAAGCTCTGGAGCTTTTTGGAGCTTCTCTCCTTTGTGTGTGTTGGACACTTGAGTGGATTTAAGGTTTCATATGCAATAGGTTGTGTCATAGCTCTTGAAACATGATGGGCTGGGATGTGCTGGGATCTGGGCTTGGGCTGGGTTGGGTGGTAGAACTATGGACTGCTCTGGAACTGGGCTGAGCTGAGCTAAGCTGAGCTGGGCTGAACTGGGCTGAGGACATGGAGTGGACAGATGTGCCGCTTTGTGGCATCTGATGGCTGTTTCAAGACTCCTTCTGGATAAATAGGATCAAAAGTCGACATATTCCAACCGCCTTTGGCTTGCGTGAGCGTTTGCTGGGTCTCAGTCTGGCTCGTAGCACAGAGGCATTGGGCTCCAGCCCCTGCCATTGTCCATGCCATTGACTACCAGGCTCTTCCTCACCAAGGTCAGGGGCTCCGGGGCTGGGAAGGTGAACCCTGCCTCTCAGTATTTGAGATTCGGGTTGGTTCTTTCAGGTTAACTTTGATGAATCCAAAAGGACCATCTGAGGGGTTTGTCTGATTACCACTGATGTGTTTTCTACTCATTCCTCTTAGCTCCAAAGCTCTATTCAAGAAAAGTGTGTTATTGTTCAAGTGAAGCTTCGTTACACTCCTGTATCCAGATTTTTGCAGGTAGAAAACTGGACTTGCAGTTTGTTCTTGTTTCTGTAATAAAACCCACCCCAGAAGCTGCCAGGCTTTAGTACTGAATCCTGGGTTGTGAAGCTGCAGGCTTAGGGATGCTTATTGTGAGGACTTTGGTTGGTAATGTAGAGATTTCAGAAGTTTATGCCCTGCATTTTGGTGCAGCAGTTTGCACTGGAGCTGTCAGTAGGTCGATAGATGCACCGCGCTGCTAACACGAACGCTCTTGAAGCTCGCAGAGATGGGAGCAGAAGCATATGTCATACGGGAACAAGAAAGGGACCAGCTGAGGCAACCAGCAGTTGTTGGTTTAGATCATAAATCAAACGGCTTGATGTTGTTCCCTGCCTCTAAAGTTTTTCTTTTCCTGAGCTCTCGTCAGTACGATGCGGTGCAGCTTTCTAAGCTTTTCAAGCCGTAGCAGCCAAGGGAAAAAAAAATATTTGGAAGGGGCAAAATTTGCTGTTCAGCGTGTTACTGAAACTGGCTCCCGAGAGCAAAATAACAAAAGGTCTGTCCTACTGCTCAGAATTCCGAAGCATTAAAGCTTTCCATCAGATCTGGAGGTAACGACAGTCTGGAGAGGATACAGGGGGTTGGACCTGGTGGAGGAAATCCAGTGGGACCTGTTCCAAGATGGGTCACCGTCTGGCTTCCCCTGGGGACACAAGTGCCATGCTCCTCAGGTGGCTGTGGTGGGACCTGAGCTGCTAATGCTGATGTCTGTGTGGAGAAAAGGTGGGAAATAACATCAGCCCCAGGCTTCACTTCCCTCCACCAAGCATTCCCCTCCTTTTTTTTTTTTTTCCCTTCTTCATACTTTGAACTGGACAAGTGTATGGCCCTTTTTCCTGGAGGATCCTGGCTGTCTTGTGAGGCACAGGCTGTGTAACCCAGGCTGTTGCTCTCCCCCTCCCCTGCGAGGGAGCTCTGCAGTCAGGGGGCTGTAGCTGTTGGGGTCCAGCTGTTTACAAAAGGCAAAAGTCCTCTAGAGGTGATGGGAATAATTCTGACTTTGCTACAGATGCAAAACAGGACGAAAATACAACCATCTGTCAGAGTTTGTTTGCGCTACGCAAACTTCTGCTGCGTGGTTTTCACGGACCAACCTTCGCGCACCGATCCTGGCCCCTCTCTGGCTCAGCCTCGCTGCCTCGCGCCCGCCAGCATTTGAGGGTGATAATAGAAATGAATCAAGCAACGGACTCGTGTTCAGCTCGGCTTTTGCCAACAGCAATTATTCGTGTGCAGCAGCACCAGGAGGAGCTTGCTTCACTTGGGGTAACAATGAATGAATTTATGCCAAAGTGGCCTTTTAACTTCATTATTCAGGAGGAAAAAAAAAAAAAAAAGTGTGCGTGTAACTGTAATTTATTAGCACTGCTGAGCACGTCAGGATTAGGGCAGCAGTGTCTCCAGAAGGAAGCACAGCCAGGAGAACTGTAGAGAAAGCATTTTATCTCTGCTTAGGGACAAAAAACAGCCGGGAGAGGAGCTCTTTACATGGCTGCTCTACAAAATGAAGAGTTCCTGCGGAATATATTTCAATACATTTCTTGCAGTCGGTACATATATTCTGTGATGGAAAACAACTGTGACCCGGGTTGCTTAAACTGGGCTCAGCTGAACACGCGGGAGCTCCTGGGGTGTGAGTCGTCCGTCACTCCCATTTTATACCAATCCTCACGTGCGTGAGGAAAATCAGGCCCCTCACCCTTTCCACCGAGTGCCGCATTAGCCACATTTCAGGGTATCTACTGAGGCATTAAAGCGTCTCTGAACTTCTGACCTTCCCAATCTAGCAGCAAAAAGGAATGAAAAGAAGATATTTGATATTTATCTATAATGGTCCTTCCACCTCATTTTCAAACGCTAAATATTAGCAGTTTTAAATGATTGGGTTTTCAAGTTTATTGCAGTCATTTTCCAGACAACCTTTTCTGTCTTACACAAACTCAGCCTTGGATTTATTTTTTCATGCCAACACTGTTGGGTGTGATTGCTGCTGGTGGAATAGGAAGGTTTTAAAGAGCAAATCCCAGCACTGAAATGCTGGTCTCCCTCTCTCTGCTCTGGAGATGTTGCTGTTACCTTGGCAGACACAGTCCAGGGCCAAGTATTCAGGTTTAAATGATACAGAAACGTTTTCAAAGCTTGCTTCGGTGCCTACTGACAGAAGGTCATGCAATCGGTGAATGGCAGGAGTGGCTCTTGGGTGGGAAATAACAGGAGTATTTTTCTTGTTGCTATGGCTTTGCTGCGCTGACTTGTAAGCGTTGGAGGGGGACAGAGCCTTGTCCTGCACCGTCACACGCTCCATCGTCCACTAACATCCCTGCAAGCCCGGAGTGGGTGGCGGCGCGTGGATGTGAAGTGGCTTTCAAAAGATGATTTGAAGTGATGCTTTAACCCAAAGAGCAGGTAACCCTGGAAGGGGGGATGGAGGGGTTCACGGCCCGCAGCTGTACAGGGAGCACCTAATACTGATGAGGACCGAGCCCCCTTGGCAGGGTTCGGGAGCTCACGGAGCCCTGTGGCCAGAGGCTGGTTAGCAGTGTTAAGTCCTCCTCCTTCTACTCTCCTTCCTCCCTGGTCCACCCCTTACTGTGCTGCCTCACTTCAGTGTCTCAGAAGGCTTTGGTATTACCAGAAAAGCTCAGATGCATCTTCCCCTGGCAGCTCGCTCGCTTCCTTCTGCTTCAGATCCATCTCCAGGCTAATCCTGGGGGTGCTGAGCTGGCACCGGGGCGGCGGCAGAGGCAGGGAGGGGGGTGAGTGGCTGCAGAAGAGGACTCGCTAGGTTTTCATTTTCCATCTTTATGTTCACTGGTGAGAACTGCAGATGCCTTCCTTTGCGTAGTCCAGAGACCAGCACCCAGTCTGGCAGAGCTGGCAGCTGCTGGGCGAGATCTGGGACCTGGGTTTAGCTGAGTGCTCAGTGGAGGGATCCCGAAGAAACGCCGCACGTGTTGATAGATGTGCAGAGAAGGCAGAAGCACGCAGCCAGTGTTTGGAAGGAAGTGGGATGATGCGTTCGCATCACATGAAGATGATAAGGTACTTCCCAGTCCATTAAAGAGGGTGCTAAACCTCTCCAGGAATAAATACCTCTAAATCAACTTGACGAGAGAACTCTTATTTAAGAGGCCTTTCCTTGGCTTGGGAAGATCCTTGTTTCCTGCTGCTAGCTTGTAAGGTATTTTGGAGCCCTGGAGAAGTTCCCTGAGCGTGCCCTCACACACAGAAGGAAAGGGAATGTTGGCCGCACGCACAGCGAGGCACCGAGGCCGTAGCCCTTTGAAATATGGGTGTAATCCGTGTGCTGAGGGCTGGCTCGGAGATCGGCACCGGCACAGCCCTCTAGTGGGGACTCAGGCTTGGCTGCCAGGACTGGGCTTGCCTGGGACCTTTCAGTTCTGCCCTAAAGGAGAGACTGTGCCCAGCGAATCTGGGAGGCAGGTCCAGCCATCATCAGGGCGTCCTTTGCTAGCAAAGACAGTTTAGCAAAACTTTCATCCTCTGCCTTAATGGCTCATGAGATGCGGGAGGTCAGATGACCGAACCATTTAGGCTGGTCCCAGACTGGTGTGAATGGCTTGCTTTCAGCGAAGGTCAACTCATTTTTGGTATTGGAATTAACTCTGACGTTCCCAGCAAGTGAAAACTTAAAAGCTTTTATTTCCTGATGTGTAGACCTTTCGGTGTTTTCCCAGCATCACGTTGTTAACAGGTCAGCTTTGTGTTTGTCCAACGCAATGCTCAGTGCAAGCAAACAATTTGAGACCCCAGCTTGGGCTTCCTGAAAGAAGGGATGTGTTGATTTAAATCAAGTAGCATTGCCAGCTTCCCCGGTTCTGGTGATTCTCGGCACAATTTGTCCTGCTGAACTGCTCGGGTGTGTTTAGGTGCTGACCGCGACTGCTCCGGTCTGTTTTCCTCACTTGTAGCTGGAGAGAAACCGGTCCCTTGCCCACACTTTGTTCCTTCCCTGTGATGTTGTGCAGCTTAACTCAGGTCCTGACGAGGTGGCTGGGGCATGTTGAGAAGTTTATCTCCCTCCCAGTGGAGCTGTGGCTGTCATGCTGGTGAGGACTGTGTTGCATCGAGCAGAGCTGGGGATGGCAGAGCGTGTGGGGGCCAGAAACCACATTATCTGTCTTTAACTCCTCATTTCTTCCAAGTACCTCCCGTATTTGGTGAGGAGAGATGCTGCCTGTTCCCACTGCATTGACCAGCACCAAAGGCAGCTGTTCCCAGTAGAACTGGAAGCAGAGTTTTGGTTCAGCTCCTGGAAGGTGGTGCTAGGAGATATTCCTGGGGAAAATGGACGGACCTGTCCCGCGTGTTTATCACCCGTGGAATAGTCTCATGGATCCAGTAAAATTTCTCCCGTCCTCCGCCCCGTGAGGTTTTGTGCGTCGGGTGCTGACGTGCTGGATGTTGACTTTAATCAAGTCACACAAATGGCTGTTTCTTAATTGCCTCCTCCCTTTAAAAAGGGGATAATACCTTAGAGAGACTTCTGAGGTCTCGCTCGCTAATAAAGCTCTTCAAGAGCTTCGATGGCAACTACTTTGAGAGCGCAAACTATTATTAATGATTTCCGTTATTATGGAAGATGGAGCTGTGTGGTTCAGCTTTTTAACCTTGAATCGTGGACTCGCTTTTGTTTCCGCTGCTGTTAAACCTGCGCGGGGAGGCTCGCACTTCGCCTGGTTGCACAGGACTCATGGCAGGAGCCTTGTGTGCGCAGTAGGGGGGGGTGTCTCTGAGGAGTCAGTTTTACTTGCAGAGATGGATTTTGAAACATGTGCTATGGCTTGAGAATGGGCAAAAAATGGGTTTAGTGGTGGTTCGGTTCATGTTGACTTGACTCTGATTTGGGTGGCCAAGAGGTGAGCTGTCAGGGTCATCCTCAATGTGTAACATGATGCAGATGTTCCGGGCGGTGCTGTGGGCTCAGGCTTTGGCAAGAAACATCCAGGGATATCCGCCCGCAATCGACCCATCTCCTCAAACACCCATCCCTGGTGCTCCAGGGGTAGCCAAATTCCACCCACAGAACCAACTCCTTTCCTGCTCCTTTCCTTGCCAGGGACTGGTGCACCCCATGAAGTACGGAGCTCTGTTTCCTCTCCATCTCTTGGTCTTGGCTCTTGGGTAAAAGCCCCTTTTATTCATGCCTGTGCCAGGTGCTAACAACAGCTATTTTGCAGGAGAGACCGAGACACGATGGGAGCACAGCCCTCAGCCCACAACAGAGCCGCTCTATAATAAAGTTTCCCAAATCTTCACTCTCCGTTTTTTCCCAGCTCTGCTCTGAGTGGCAGATACGTTAAAATACACTGCTGATAAAAGCTGCGCATCCCTCCCGTGCCATGCGACCGGGGCCCTCCTTCGGCAGCATTTCTCTTGCCCCCCTTCCCTCGCTGGCCTCAACCCCTGGGAGATTCGCATTTTAATGCTTATTACCCGGAAGGGTTTGATGGTCACGGAGGACCCAATGGAGGAGGTCCCATTTGTTATTTAACCTACTTTTCAGAAGCACAAGAACATCAAGTGACTCGCACAAGGTCACCCATGAGTCAGTGACTCCTCTGGCATGATGGCCGGATCCTGCTGTCCTGCAGTCCCCTGCTCTCACCACTAGATCCCTGTGCCCACGCTCCTCAACAACACAACTATTCAATTAAGCTCCTACAGTGCCGTAAATGTAGTTTATTCCTGGGTTTGACAGCAGCCCTGGTACTCTCACGGAGCCTTGCCTTAGGAAATTATGACAGATGAGGTCAGGGCATCGTTGTGATGCCCTTGGAAGTGTCACCGCCTGGTACACGAGCAGGCTGCGTGGCACGGGGCCGTTACAGCCAGGGCACAGCTCTTCTCGGGACCTGGAGCTCAGGCTCTGCTGCATCCCACTGGACCCTGGCCGGGCAAACACAGCCTGCCAGGGAGCCCAAGGTTTTCTGACGGGCCGTTCCGTGTCCATGTGAAAGGGTTTGCGGGGACC
This sequence comes from Megaceryle torquata, assembly GCA_024611175.1. Taxonomy (NCBI): domain Eukaryota; kingdom Metazoa; phylum Chordata; class Aves; order Coraciiformes; family Cerylidae; genus Megaceryle; species Megaceryle torquata. The sequence goes on along the minus strand of JANIJG010004474.1, from coordinate 2,412 downwards.
AGAGGTAATGAACACTTTGTGAGGAGAGAGAGAAGGAAGTGACTTATAAATAATCTATTTGATGTGTGTTATATATATATGATAGAGTAACAGTAGTACTGGGTTATCGTGGTGGGGTTTTTTTAACATGCAATCCCGTAAGGCACTTACCCCCGTTCCTGACAAGTTGATGAATTATTATTACCAATTTTATATCTAATTGCCAGTGATTTCCCCCTAGATGATTTGAATCCAAAAAATACCGCCTGGAAAGGCGCTTGGTGTGGCCTTTCCCAGCGCTTCCCTGGCTGCTTCTGGAGGCAGCCCCTCTTCCGCCGGTGAGCCCCACTTCTGCCAGCCTCGTGACCCCGAGCACCGGCACAAACAATCGCGTTTCTGTCGGGCTCATGACCCCACTTGTAACGGCGGTGACCCTCCTTAGGGTCAGGACCCCTCCCCTGCACGGGGAAAAGCTCCTGTCCAGCGGCTCTTGCTGACTTGCTGTCCCTTCCTCGCTCAGTGTGGACGCGGCTGCTCGACGCTAAGTTTGCCAATGTGAAATTTAGGTTAATCCATTTCCAAAGTGGATTAACTTAACCCACACAAAGGCACTTAGTATAAAATAAGAGTGTCCACATGGTGAGGCAGCACAGAATAGTGACTGTGCTTCAAACTCACATCCTGGCCAGTTTGCGTCCCCTGCGAGCTCTCCAAACAGGGGGGCCAGCGCCTCGCTCCCGGGGGGATGTGCTCTCCTCAGTGGCTTTAAGCTGGTCCAGCTTGAAGCACAAGGAGTAAACAAAGCCCAGCAATGGGAAGGGGTTAAAAGCCCGCTCCACTGAGGTCTACAGCGAGTCTCCTGTTCACCTTAAATGGTCAGGATTTTATTTTAGCTCCAGGGAGGAGCAGCAGCCATTGAGCTGGAAGTGAGCACAGAGCAAGCCTGCGGCTGGGGGCTTGCAGCCTGCTGCCCTCCTGGCCGGCTGCTTCCCACCGGAGGCCCCCCGGGGCTCTGCTCTCACCCTTCAGCCTCTGGCTCCATAGACCAGCCTGGAGGAGATGGAATCGGCAGCACTGAGCGATGCCCATTTTCACCTCCAGTCTCGGATCTTCCCGAGCTGCCCCTCCTCCCCTGGCAGTGAAGTGGTTAACGCAGGAGTAGAAAACATCATAATTGGACATCCGCACTAACAAGCCATAAACACGAATGTGGCAGTTCCCATCCTCAGCTCTGGCACCGGCCTACCGTGGGATCCGCTGACGAATCTGTTACACTCGGTTTATTTCCTAAAAATTTCCTTCATAACCATTAAAAAGCGAGAGACGTGAGGTGGGCCGAGGAGAAGGATGCTGAGATGCTGGCGCCCATCCCACGATCCCCAGACAGGCAGGAGGTCACTGACCCGCTGCCCTTGGGGCCTGCCTGGGAGTGGGTACCAGCCTGGGGGCTGCCAGGCACAGCATCCCCATCCCTCCCGGGCTGTGCTGTGCTGGGGGCACGGCCCGGCTCGGTGGGCAACCTTGCTGTCAAGGAGCTGCCTTGAAGAGCTGCTGATTGAACAACAGCCAAGAGATCCAACGTTCAGGCAGAGGCTGCAGCGCTGAGTGATGCTGCTGCTGGCAGAGCAGGGTCCTCTTCTGCTCCCACCATAGGGAGAAGCAGCTGAAACAAAAGGATTCAGCACAGGAGGCAGCGCGGGGCCTGGCACCGCTGCACCCCCCGAGCAGGGGGTGGGAGGCTGCGGGCACCCGCTGCACTGAAGCTCCCGTGGCCGGGATGATGAGCGTCACCGGGCCGAGCCGAGCCGGCTGTCCCTGAGCGGGTTGGTTGCAGCCCCCTGGGTCGTGCTGAGCGGAGGGTCCCCCGCGTGGGTTTCACCCCCCCGGGCCGTGCCGAGCCGGGTGTCCCCAGGTGGGCTGCAGCCCCCCCCGCCCGTTTTGTACAGAATAGAGGGTCCGTGGATGGGTTGCAGCCCCCCGAGTCGTGCCGAGCTAAGGCTCCCCGGGCAAGTTACAGCCCCCCCGGGCCGCGGCGGGCGGAGGATGCCCGGGCGGGTTGCAGCACCCCCGGGCCGTACCGAGCCGTACCGAGCCGTGCCGAACCGAGTCGTGCCGCCGGCCGTGCATTCTCAGGCTCTCCAGCAGGCGCCCGGCCCTGGACATTGTCTCTTCCTCCCGGAGGAAGGGCCCTCCCCGGCCCCTCCACAATGTGCTCTTCCAGGCGCGGCTCCCCGCGCCCCCCGCCGCGCCCGGCCCGGTGCGCCCGCCCCCCGCGGCCCCGCTCCACCTTCCCCCGCCTCCTCCGCCCGCCGCCGGGCCCCGCTCGCCCCCCCCCGCCCCCCCCCGCCCCCCCCCGGGGCCCGGGGTGGCGCCCCCCCCCGCCCCGGCCCCCCCCCCCCGGCCGCCGCCTGGTTGTCACCCCCCCCGGGGGCC
>JANIJG010004473.1:63840-86067 GCA_024611175.1 Megaceryle torquata | reverse complement strand
AACACGGCTCTTTCTGCCGTGCAGTTTACAGACAACACCTCCGTGCTGCAACCCTGGAACTCCCGACAGAATTCAGGTGTAGCGTCAAACAAGAGGGGCCTTCCACACATCACACGGCATCATTTGTCCCTTTAGCTGAGCTTTCACTGGGCCATCATTGCTGCTTTCACCTCTTTTGGAGCAGGGGTTTGTATCTAAAGGACGAGAATCCGCAGCGTGCGACCGCACCGCACATACAAACCAGGGGACCTGCACAAAGTGGGAAAGTGAAGAGAAAACCCCACAGAGATTCTGAAAACACAACTCAGTAATTCTGTTCCACAGGAGCTGAATTTAGGAGTAAACAACCAGGAGCTATTAAGGATGTTCTTTGGAAAAGGAAGGTGCAGATGCCCGCGCTGTATCCCCATCGCTCTGTACAACTGAGGGGTGCTGTGTTTGAATCGAGAAGTCTATGGAAATATTTTGTTTGGAGAGAGCGAGCGCTCAAAAATAAGGAATAAACAACTCTCCCTCGAGCCAGACGAGGCACAAACACACGTGCGCTTTCCAACCAGATCCCCCAGCCTGGTTTATGAAAGCACTTCTGGATTGTTAGCGACTGCCACGTGCCAATATCCTTCAGCAAGCTTTCTTACAGTGTCAGGCACAATTTCACCCAGACTTCCCATTGAGAGACACAAGCCTACGGAGAGGAAAAGGTAAAGAAAGAGAGTTGGAGTTTGATGTCAAAGGTGATGGGGAGAATCATCATCGCGTCATTCACGCTCCACACTGGCAGTGGAACGGGGACTTAATGGCACCTTGGATGAGCCAACACAAGCCCGTTCTACCTCTCAAGAACTCGCCCTGTAAGATTAAAATTCCAATTTTTCTGAGGTGCTTAATGCCAAAAGGTTAATTTGCAATCAAAAAGCATAAATTCAGTAAAACAGGGAAGAACAGGAACACCTCGTTTAGATTCTGGATGAAAAGCCATGCTGAAGACATTAATTACGTGGAACTAAAATAACAATCAGAGCTCTAGGGCAGCTGCCACAGCAGGCACAGGGAGGTAGAGGCAGCTCCATCCATCCATCCATCACCTGCGCACCTGCCAAAGGAGACATCTCCTGCAGAGCTCCAAGAGTTGGCTCCTCATCAACCCGAGCTGGGCAGGAACCCAGCTGCTGCCTGGGCTCCTGCCCACCACCACTGCACAAACTGCTGTCAGGATCCTGCTGCCAGGCACTACCCCAGAGCTGCCTGTCAGCAGCAGAGCATAGAATCATAAGGCCATAGAATCATTTCAGTTGGAAAAAGATCTTTAAGGTCATCCAGTCCAACCATTAGCCCAGCACTGCCAGGGCACCACTGACCCATGACCCTCAGCACCATGGGGCCTTGGAAACCCCTCTACCCCTGCTCTGGGCAGCCTGGATCCTATTTTAAAAGTGCAGAGATAACCAAGAGAACAGTTACCTGCATCACAGGGGAGGAAAAACTATCATCATTTGCACAACATCCTGCCAGACGCAGCTAGAACTAGTACCTGGTAATTTTAGTAGGTTTGCTACACATTAAACAACAAATACAATGAATGATATGATGCATTTAAAGATTTGACAGTAGCAATTCAGGCAGAACGACACATACAGTAAAGAGGGGAAAGGCTGCTGGGAGAGAAACATCTTTGTTGGTACCCAACAAAAGCCAAACAAAAGAGTAATGATATTTTGAAAACAGCAACAAAGGCCCTTCCTGCCTCCACGGAAGTGACCTGCCCAGCCAGCACACTGCTCTTCACAGACAAATGTTTACTGCACACTCCCATTTGGTTCAAGTAAATGAAAACAGGCAGCAAAACCCAATACTATAAAACAAAACCATTTAGCATTTGATGCTCCCTAATCCTCCGAGATGAGCTCCTCTTTCCCACACCTTCCCAGGCTCCCATTCACCGTCTCGTACCCACCTCTTTGAGAGGCGACATCTTTAATCCTCATGCCAACTTCAGAAAACTCTTTGTGAGCCAAAATGAATTTAGAAAAGATTGTTTCTATTAAACTTTTCAACTACAAAACTGTTCTTTTAACAAAAGATGATGAAGCCAAGCGCTCTATTATTCTCGTTATGTGCAGAACAAGGAGGAAGAGGCACATACTGTGGGTGTAATGGGTGGGAAATTCAGGGATGTTACTGCTAAACTCAGCTGTTGACCTTCAGCTACTTCCTCTGATTATTTCCCACTTCTAAACATAGGAAACCTTTCTCTTCCTCGCCATGCGGACCTGCAAAGTGTGCCTTCTCCTCTCGTTTCTGTTATCAACAAGATAGCAAGATGATTTTCAGGATTAGCTCTCTTGCTTTAGACAACTATCAAAGAACAGTTGTTCCGTATTTGTTTCCAATGGCTTTTTCACTTTTCCTCCAGAAACCAGGGCCACGGTAACCAATACTGCAACAGGACGTTTATCCAAGCATTCCTTATTTTCATCTTTGACAGCTGATCAGTAGTGGATAGAAAATTATGATTCATGAAGCAAATACCTTAAACAAATGCTACCTTCAAAAACTAGATAGATCATATCAGCACTAACAGCTGAGTCTCCTTCCAATAAAATTATCAGTGAACTATCAAAAGCATGAGATCTTACATTATTCATGGAGCCTTCCTTGAGCCTTCATTTTCTGCCACTGAGTAAGGCAATTTCAGGAAGCAAATCTGAATGCGTGAAGAGAAAAAAGCAAATGGCCACTAGGACTTTGAGATGCAGTGGCATTCTACCAGTGACTGCAAATAACGGGTCATTTAAACTCTGCTTCTTACAGAAATACTCAAAGAGCTATTAAAAGGTTTAGGCTTTTGTCAATTTTCAGATCTCTCTAAATAAAACTTCATGTTTCTTCAATGAGGAGATGATAAGGCAGCGGAAGAGAAACACCAAATGTTCTCCTGGTTCCACAGACACGCCACTCACCATTTCTGTACCAAAAGGAACACTGACACAGTCACCCCTCTCTGAGGTCATTACAAAGTTGTGAAGTGAACTCTGAACGGACTTCAGCTCCACCCCTCAAGCAACTGAACGGCCAGAAACACGGAGGAGAATGAAGCAGTTGCCACGTACATATATAGCTTGAGGTTACTGGCAAAGTTTCTCCATGTTTGGTCTAACCTGGTACAAACCAGGGAGAAGAAACTCTTCTTCACTGACCTGCTTGTCGATGACAGTGAGCACGTGGGAGAGGTGGACCTCTGGCCTTCCTCCAAGGAAGGAGATTCACTTTTGCCATCAGGAGTTTCTGTCTGGAGTACCTGGGCTTTTCCAAGGACATTAGCTGTGCAATGCTCTTCCCTGTGCTCTGCCAGAAGAAGGGCAGAGATTAGCAAGAGTGACAAAGCAAAATACTATTGTTTACATTTTTGCAGCCTGAAAATAGATTTCTAAAATAAAAAACCAACAACCCAAAGTGATAAACATTTAAATACCAACACCTCGCTCCCACTTGCTTCTCAAACCTCTCACAGTTTCAAAGGTTTCATTTCTTTTCTTGCACAGTAAAAAAAAAAAAAAAAAAAAAAGAGAAAAAACACCCCACCTTCTAAGAACCAGAGACTGAAAGAGAAAGATTTCTTTGTTATGAGTTTCAAGCACAAAGAAGAGAGACAAAGGGCAAGGATATCCCTCAAGCAAACATCCCTGAAGCTTTAGGTCAGAAATGAGCAAACAGTTAACAAGGCAGCGCTGGTGCCTGCTTCTTGCTACCTATTCACTTGATCCACAGCATGATAGGTCCCCTTGAAAGCTTTGAAATTGTACAGGTTTTTAATAAGAGAAGCATTATGGTTTATTTCCTTATGCATTGAAGAAAGGCGATGTCAATCTAGATAACTGTCATCTCCCTTTTTTAAGAGGAAAAGAAAAAAATCATTTCTAGACAACACAGACACAGGTACCCACAAATAATGTGAAATGAGTTAGGTAACTGGAAAGTGGCACAGGACATTAAAACCATACTGAGACTCATCTCACCAACGATCCTTACTGTGGCCATTCACAGAAGTGTTCCCTCCCCCCTCACGAGCCAAGCTACATTCCTGCTCTAAGCACCTGGAGTTTCCTACCCCTCCAGGAACGATTTGGACAGAAACAGCCAAACTGAAATGTAATTAAGAGTGAGTGAGGAGGAGGTACACAATCTTTGAATTCAGCTACAGCTTGCCCTTTCCCTTCTGCTAAAATGTGTAATTAAATATCAGGAGCATATTTCTGTCTGTTGACAACAACCAGCAGATTACAGTGAGTCAGTTGTCCAACTAATGAAACAGAGCTCTGAAATGAGCAGGTTAAAAATAGCAAAGGCCTTGTGCAATAACGCAACCCAAGAGAGGAGTACCACAAAGATTTATCAAATTCTTACAGTGCTTCCCCTGAGGCAAAGCAAAACCCTATCTTTGGAAGTTATCAAATATAAAGACTGGAAATTGAACACGTTAAGTTTAAAGATGAAAACCAAGATGATGTAAATCAGGAACGGATCGTTAAAGCATCACCAAATCCAGACAGAGATTTTCAGAGAGGTTCAAGTCACACCAGCCAATACTACAGCAGAGGGCAATGGGAGATAATGAAGGGCTTAAAAACAAAACCAACCAAACAAACAAAAAACAACCTAAAAACCCCAAACCCCAAAGCAAACAGTCTACGTTTTAAGGCTGTACAGTTCCACTCCTTCCAGGAGAATCCAAGTACAGCGGGTAAGGAACACACACAAAGCCTCTGCTCTTCTCAGCAGTTACACTTTCAAATGGCAAGTCATCAAACCACTGCTGGTTTTCTTCCTTTCACTGTTGGCATCTCCAGTTTAATAAAAGGGCAATTGCTGTTAATAAGGAACACTGAGGAAACAGCCTTTAGGCATCTGCTCCTCCACCCATAAATCACCTTTGTGTTTTGGTTCAGTTTTCAAATGGTTTACAAGCAGTCAGCCCAGCGCAGACGCTTGGCATAAAGCTAGAAACTGAAATGTCAACGATTACTGAAAGCTCAGAGCCCAGAAAGCGTAATGAAACGTGTGCAGGTTTGTCAGAACCACACAAGGTGGTATCATCTACTTAAGTCGACACGATACAGAATGATACACCTGATGTAAGTTATTTCCTACCTGAGCACTCTTTTGGAAAAACTAAATGGCTTTACTTCAGCTTCTCAAAGTCTGTGGCCCAGCACACAAAGGAAAAGCTCACATTTCTGTCTTCTGATAGAAGCCCAGGAATTCATAGTCGCTGATCTCTCCACAGAGCATAGCTAGAAATTAGTATTTCCAAGTCTGTGATCCTATTATCTAATACCACCTTGCTTCTGCCTCTGCTGTAGGAGAGGAACACCACTGTAAATTATTTCAAACAAAATAAACTTTATCTGTTAAGTTTCCTTAATTTTTATCCTTTGCATGGAAAGGATTAGGCACTGCATCAAGGTCTGTATGAAATGATAAGGATAAAATTCTTCCTACTAATACTGGTATTTTCATTTCTTTTTACTCTTGAGAGCTCTCCGAGAGGAGATGGGGCAGGAGACAGCCAAAGATTAGCTCAGCTCAAGTCAAGAGAGCAGTGACTTGCGAGAGCCGACGCGAACTCTGCTGTATTTCCGATAGAGCCAGCAGCAGATCCAATTCTGCTCAACGGAAATCTTTCTGAAATTCAGGACCTTCAATAGATTATAACTTTACAAGTTACATTAGGTTGAGGAATGCCCTTCTAAATTATACAGGTACTTTGCCAAAGCAACCTGTAACGTACAACACGAGACCGAACAAGCCTACGGGGAGCACGCGCAGGGACGCTGCTGCAGTGGGTGCCGAGGGTGACAAACGTGCTACGCGCTGCTCCTAACTCCTAAAGGACTGAGGACTTGAGTTGCACACTCCCACTTTTCACTGTGTGAAAGCAGAGAAATACAAAATGAAGCCAGTTTAAAAAAAAAAAAAAAAAAAAAAAAAAAAAAGAGGTAACTTACTGTAGAAACAGTCTAAAAGAAGCTGAAGGATTTAATTGCTTCGACCTCGGGACAAATAGACACTTGTTCCGATCCAGACAAACACCTCTGCAGTTCCCAATTACCAGTTCCCCATCATATTAATGATACAGAAAAGCCAAAACCCAGCAAGCAATACCCATCATCATTTCAAAGATGCAGACTGTCACACGCCCACTCTCAGCAGCTTCAGCAGATTGGGATTGGAACCTAAAATCCCATTTCAAGCAGCTAATTAAAATATGCACCTAAATAAAGCCCATCTATACACGATCCCCCTAAAACCAAACCATCTGTGAATATCACAGGTTGTCTGCATAGCACTAAAATCAATGGCAGTCAATCTTTTCAGCGTCTGTTTGCTTTTCATGCCTTTTTTCCCTCCCCTTAAAGACTGTACAAAGAGAAGAATGGGAGGAAAGGACATTTATTTGGGAAACTCCAATTTTTTAGTGCGGATCAAAGAGGAGGACTAAATTAAATAGCATCACTAACCTGTGGCTGCTGGCAATTCTTGGTCAGTGACGACTTCTTTGCTTTGAGCACTTTCCGTTTTCCTTTTACCACTTTTCTTCCACCGATTATTTACTTGATCCACCAAAAATTGAAATTCGCTTCTGTGTTTGTTCCCTGAAAGGTAACAGAGCATCACTGACCACTGCCACAGGACTCCTGAGGCACGCCAGGACAAGTAAACCAGATGTGAACAGGAATAAACAGAAAACACTGAATTGTTACGGTAGATGAAGCCAACTCATCACTGCAGCATGTTCCATATTCTATTAATGATCCAAAGTTGTGTCTAAGCTTTTACAGAGTTACCCCAAAAAAAAGGACACGTGCACAGGTGAGAACTGAGTGTCTGCAGAGAACAGTGCTCCTTTCTTCTTTCTAGTACCTGCATTCCCCACCGCCCCCAAACTTGTTAAGCACTGCAACTGCCCCTGTGACAAGGTTTAATGTCGCAGTCACGGCACCAAGCTGTCAGAGCCCCAGGAGAGTCGGGACGATGCCCCTGGTCCTACAGTTCAGCTGCAGGTAGCCCTGAGAGGAGCACTCCGTAGCAAAGAGTGCAACCTTGTGACTACTCTGCAAAGTGCTTTTAAAGTTGCTTGGGGTTTTCCCCCTGTTTCTGCACTAAAACAACATCAAAAGCTCCTGTGCAATGCTTCTTACACTGTTTTGATTCCAAACCTCTAAATTGCAGGCAATTGCTGCTTGGCACACCCTTTGCACTGTCGGTCACTCACTGTGTTCTAAGCAATCCTCCTGTATGCAGTCAAAGCTTTTAATCTAGAGAGTTCAGATTCTTTACTGGAAGGTGCTGGGAAAACAGCAGCTCTCCTCAGACAGAGGGTGCAGGTCACCCCCCCCTCGCTGGGCACGAAGGGAACATGCTGTTTTCCCTACAGAACACACCACCTTCTACTGAAACAGTGGATTTGACTGTAGCTACCCACAGCTAGCACAGCCAGCAAGTCCGTCAGTCGCTACGCGCAGCTCTGTATCGATGAGTTACGGTGAAGGCAGCAAACACACGTCTCCTTTATTTGGAAGGACTTTCAACAACATCTCTTTCTCAGAGCGACGTGTGTCCTTTTGAGACAAAGGACAGAAAACTTGCTCTAGCTGCAGATGTCCCTGCTCACTGCAGGGGGTTGGACTTAATGACCGTTAAAGGTCCCTTCCCACCCAAAAAAATCCAACGATTGTGTGAAATCCCAACACAGAGGATGGGCAGAAAAGCAAACAGGAACCCTCAGAACAACGGAGAGCCAAGGGCTATTGACCTGCAAACTGGCCCATCCTGCCACATGCAGTCAGCCCACCCAGGTACCCCCAGCACTGGGGGTGCACACACCAGCTTCACACCCGCCCCACGCGTGCTGAGAGCAACGTCTAACTGGTGACAGCAAAGCAAACATCCTAGGGAATTGGGGGACTTGGAAACCAACTTTGAGCCCTCCTGAAACAAAGAACTCCATCACTTTTCTCTTTTGTTCATTCATTTTTGTTTTCTTTTGTCAAATCAGTCTCTGAATCAGCCTCTTCTTCTTCCCCTGTGGGGTGAAGAGAAGCAGGAACATCCCTGACCTTCCCTGTAGTCGCAGCACGGGCACTCCCTGGGTCTCCAAACCACGAGTCTGTGCACTGGTGGTTCTCCACCTCCTTACCTTCCTGCTCACCACATGCTCCCATCCCAGTGGGGGGCTCTGGCTTCCCCCACTGACACCCGTGAGCCCCTCAAGCACGACACCTCATCTCTCAGCACCACTTAGCCTCAGCCTCCTGCTCAGCATGGCCAGGGTCTCAAGGAGCAGCACCCCTCGCTGAGCGGAGTGATAATCAATCACTGCATCTGACCCAGATCTGTGTCCTGCTGCAGCGAGGGCAGCGGGGAAAAGCCGAGGTAAAATCGTATCAAGTTTTGCCCCACAGATGGAAACAGCTTTAAAACCGACTGCCTCTCCCCGAGTAGCTGAAAACGCCACATAAGGTCAACAACTCCCTTAGTCAACAGAAAGTTCTCGTCCCAGATGCTCGGGTTTGAGCTGCTGCACACCCATTACGTAATTCCTTCAGCACTCCAGTTTTTTCCAGTATTACTATTTTTTGTTGTTTTGTTTTCTGGGGTAACTACAAAGCTTTTCAAGTAAAGAAGAAACGTCCTGGCAAAACAAGGCGGTGTTCAGATAGACTGTAAATCAGCGCCGTGCTGGAACGACATACCACCTGCATTTCAGAAAACAACAGGCATTTCAATACTAAAACAACCACAGATATAAATACAAATGCTTGAAACACCAGACACCAATCAGTAAGCCTCTGAATAAGACGGCAAATGAAAAGATTTATAAGCAGAAAAAGCGACAGAATGCATTTTTTTTAGCGAAGGCATTTCTTTTCCTGGAGATTTTTTTAACTCATTTAACTCACGGCCTGGCCATGAGAAAAGCAGAATGAGGTGGACACCAGGTTGAGGGTGTCACTGAGCTCCCGAGGAGCAGACAGAAGCTACTGCAGGGGACGGCGCATTTATTTGTACCTTCCAGGCGCAGACTCTGGCAGCTGCTCAAGCAGAGCTTCCAGTTAGCTCAGAAACCACCCCCGGGTTCAGCAAGCCAAAATATTAATTGGTATTTCAAAAACACTTCACACACTAAAAAAAAAGCAAAAAACAAACCAACACTGTAATTTGCAATTTGCAGTTTGCCAAGAGCCTGGGAAATTGTAAAGAAGATAAGAAGAAACAAACCCAAAGAGCAGACTTTTATCACAGGGGTTTTATCTTGCTTTTCAGCAGGGCTGTTACACAGCTCCAGTCTGCTGGGTGTTCCATATGGAAATAGAGAACAAAAAGTATGTGGTTAGATGTTTTTATTCAGAACTTACGCCAGAGATAATTAATTCATTCATTTGGCTGTGAGTTAAGAGACCTAGGGTGCAAATGTTGTAAATTAAAAGGAAAAACACCCCTTTGTCAGGTAATAAGGCTTTTTAAAGTCATCTGTGCTACAGCAAAAAGCTGGCGTTTGATAAAAGTTCTTTTAATCTCTAACTGTCCTCTGCTTTCAATGAATAATTCTTCTTTCATGGCTACGATTTCTTTTCTATCGCTTTTATGAGAGATAATTTGCTGACACTAGTTAACATTTACCTCTTTGGCCATCACTCTTATTAATTTTAAAACCAGATGTTCCCACTAAACTATTTTTCAATTTTCTCCTTTTTCCTTTCTCATTTTTATTTCTTTTGAGACTTTTAAATGTTCAATTAAGCTGCCTGAGGGCAATTTATTGGACTGGAGATCTTGCTGGTTTTGAAGCTGTATCTTTTTAACAACATAAACTCAACGAAATACCCGGTTTTGGAAAATTAAGATGGCACTGAGTATCTTCCTGCTGGAAGCTGGAGCACATCGAGGGTCAGGGCAAGCCTGGCCATGGCTGCAGGTCCCCTCCTCGGGCAGCCCGTGTTCAGAGCCACCCTCCCCGCTCACAAGGCACGTGCTCTGCTCCGGGGCCTCCCGCGGCCACTGAGCTCTGGGTTTGTTCTTCACTGAGCCACTAAAGCTTCATGGGGAAAAATACCCAATTTGGGATTAATACTTTTTGAATTGTTTTACTTTTGGTTTGGGGTTTTGGTTTGGTTTGGGGTTTTTTTTGTATTTTGAATTTTATTGCTCGAGAGTTCTTAATGGCAAGAGAATAATTATTACCCAGTTACTTGGAATTAGAGGAGAATGCTTAAGATTAAAAACCACAAACTGTTCATGTACTTAAAAAAAAATATATTCTCAGGAACAGCAACAAAAAGCAAGGGAAAAATTTGCTAAAGATTTAGGCCCTTATTTAGCCTTCACAGAAACCCAACTAAAATCAACAAGGCTAAATCTAGCTGCATTATGGAATAATTTATATGCCTGAAGCAACGCAAAGGAACACGGGAAATGTGCCCATATTGCAGATTTAAATACACCCCTACGTATGATCAGAACAAGCTGTCCCTTCACTGCGTTGCTCCTCTGTGGCTGAAAGCAGAGGAGCTGAATGTTCACTGGATGCTGTTCTAACATTCCACGGCTGACTCCCATGTTTGAGGGTGCAAGCAGAGCGCAGGTGAAGCAAAATCAGTGGGAAGCAATAGGAAAGAAATCGCAAAGAAGAAGACACCACGAGGGAGCCAAGTACAAAGTAACGCTATTTAAAACCTGGTGTGCAAACGCACGAAGAAGGGAGAGGAAATCATCTGTACAAATCAGTTTACATTTGCCATTTCTGTACTCAATGGCTACAACAGGACGCAAGTCCTGCAATCTTTAACTCTCCCCAGAATGTCTGACCCTTACCAACCAGAGAGAGAAAAGGCTGCTCTTGAGTTTAAGCACACAGAAAGATGCCTTAAAGTACCGTGTTTTCCCAGGGCCAAGTTAAGCAGGAATCAGTTCTCTGATGAAAAACCAAACCAAAAGGAACCAAAACAACCCCAACCCCATCCCAAAAACAATGAAAACCACCAAAACTTCCCAAACAAAACTGTATCATTGAACTATAGCTCTCCCTGTGATATTTTTCTTATTTTTTGTCTTTTCTCTTCTTTCCCTTAAATATTTTATTTTATTCCAGTTACGCTTCCCGAAGCAAATGCTGCTATTTTGTCAGGGCAGAAGCAAGTTTCAAAAGCAACACAGGCACTGGTCTCGTGCAAAGAGGGGCCTCAGTGTAAAAAAATCAAACAAACTGGAACAACAAAGCCAGAAAAAAAAATAAATCAAATCAAATCACCCAGTTTCCACTGAATCCCAGTTGCCTGCACAGGGTGGAGGGGAAGAGGCCAACCAAACAAGCAGAGTATTCTTTCTAAGAGAAATGGCTCAGTTAAAACAAACTTTTTAGTAGTAAGGGCCACTTTGACAGCTATAGAAGTGGAAAAAGCCCACAGCTGAGGAAACACGCAGCCATAAAGCATCTTAGAAATGCCATATGCACCATAAACTCCCATGGCTACATTGCTCATCAGTCAATGTCGCTCTGCACTGGACAGCAAACCTAGGAAAATGAGGCACAGAAAGGCAGAAAAAACTCTGCTTTGCTGTTCTTTATGTCCAACAAACACAGGAGGAGCGTTCCAAAGGCAAGTGCAAAGTGCATACGTGGAGATGTGCTACGGAGGCAACCAGCTGCCATCGCCACCGTATCCAGCCCTGGCAGATGTCAGCACTTAACAGAGACTGACTTTCAAAGAGGAAATTTCAGCCCAAACAGAGAACTTCCAGCTTTGGTTTATTACGTAGGGGGTGGAGGAAGCACATGAAGAGCATCTCTTTTGTTTGTATATTTTAGCACAAAGAAAAAAAAAAAGGTGAATTTAAAAGCAAAATGAAGTGAAACTTACGATATTCAGTGTGGATCTCATCTATTTCTTCCTCTGTCTGGTCCTTTGTGAAGGTCAAGCTCTACAGAAATCACACAGAAGTTTATTTACAGGAACAAAAAAGATGATAAAGCTGCATGCTTTAAAACTAGAGGCTTAAAACCAGAGGAAGGATCAGCTGCCTGTTTTTTCCCCACCAGCTCTTCCCATCTGATCCACAGACAGTACTACAGACATACAGGACACGTACACGCCACCCTGCTCTGCTTTCACAAAGTCAAGAGGACGACGCCAAGCCACCCCATATAACACTCAGCACATGTGGGCCATAAAATATTTCCTAATCCTGTGCAAGAAACATGTTCCCAAAGTCGTTAAAGTATCCCATGTCATGGGAAAAGAGCAGGCACTATTGCTGACATGGCAGCAGGGAATTTGCCAGCTAAATCCCAGAGAATTCTAGGAAGCAAACTATTCCCCGCACTGCCACGGAGGGTCAAAATCAAGAATTTTATTGCAATTAAAAAAATATGCTCTCACTTAAATGGTTTGGGTATAGAAACATCAGCAGTACAAGAGCTGCCCGTGACCAGTGAGCTGTAGGAGACAATCGTGCTGACTGTAGGACGGTGTGTGTGAATTCCAGCACACAGCCTGGGAATTCTCACAACGCAGTGACAGGCAAACGCGGTCTGTGCCCACTCCACCATTTCTCCTCAACATCCCCCTCTTTGACAACAAAGACAACAGCCTTACATTTTCCCCGGGTTTGTTGAATTCAAGCTGAACTCGAATCTTCTCATTCTTTTCCAGCTCTTTAACAATCTCTGCAACTGTTTGAAAATAGAAGAAAGGGATCGGTAAATCAGGAGCGGTTAAGTGAGAAGATGCAGCAGCACTGAATGAAACTACCAGTGGAAGATAAAATAAAGATATCTACTGTTTATCTTACTTCTGCCTCCAAGGACTTACCTCCCAAGGCAACACAAAATTGTCTGCAGGCTTCTGTCCAAAACCCGTAGTTCAAAGATGAATTACAGCCTGCTCTAATGATTGAGTTGGACACCTCAAAAGCGTACAAACAGACGTTGCTCTGTTAACATTTTAACTAAAAGTACAGCTGGGCAGGACCCTGCGTGGTTTATTTTGACATTTACTTTACAAATCTGTTTCTACACTTAATCATTTTCACAGAGCTACTAGGTAGCTGTGGGTGTTTATTAAGATAAACACTTGCACTAGACAGTAAGTAGACAGGGAACAAAAGCTTATTAAGCTGCGAAAGAGCAAAACCCGTTCTAAACTGGTTTAAGCAAAACGCAGGAATTTGGCACCTATGTGTCCTCAGAAGCTCAGCTGTTTGGATTATATCGTGACCTTAGGCTCACTGAAATATGTCTGCATCTTAAGCAGTAATTCACCCCTTACAAAGAGGTACGGAGCCAGAGCTCAGTAGCAGTTCACCTTCTTAGTCACATTCTTAAGATGGCTAAAGGAGCAAAATGAAAAAGCAAATCGTGCTGGTTGCAAACCTGCTCTGCTCATACACCAGCTGCTACAATCCGAGCCAACAGCTGGCAGGGGAAATTAAGATTTCAAAAAGCGGGAGCCTAAAGTTTGGCTGCTAAATTCTTATTTAAAGTCCTCAGTGACTGACTTTATTTTTGAAGAAGCACCACATCTGGTGGTTCTGCCTGTTCAGTAAAGGAGCTGAACAAGAAGAATGTACATTACTTGCAGAATGCCACAGCAGAAGTTGTAGATCGTCGGTGTTTCCGACCACTTGATCAGGTGCGCGTGGAGTTAACAGAGGAGCTTTTAGTATTAGTTTGAAATAAACACTCCCTTGCACTGTCAAATTTGTTAAATGGTAACTAATGAATTAAATGGGTTTTGCTGTGTTTAAATTTATCAGCCTTCTCAAAGGGTACTTCCCACCCGGGCCCCAAATTATTCCTGTTAAAGATAAGCAACAAGGAGCAGATGTAAAGTTTAGCTGGGCACCTGCAGTGGTGTGGCCGACCCACGGAGTTGCAGCAGCAGCTCCTCAGCTCCCGACCTGCTCAGTCGGTTCCCAACAGTCCCACTGCCAGCGAGAACAAAAATTCACCTGGTACAAGTAGTATCTGAGCCCTTCAATGCACAGGAGAACATTCAGAACCATTTCCAGTTCCTGGAAGCAACGGTGAATGTGTGCTTCAGGACTCAGGTCTCTGCAAACATGAAGAGCCCAAGCTCAGGGCGAGGGCCAGCACTTGTCATCTCTCTACCTCCAAGCAAGTGAGGGCAGCGGTGGCCGGTGGCTGCCCTGTGCTCAGAGCTAGCAGACAGGCACATCCCGACACCGGCGTGGAACGGAACGGCCAGTACCGGCTGGGAGAGAACTTCCAGGACACGAAGGGGTGCGCAGCTGCCAGGAGGGCAGTATCAGAAAAAGATCCTGTTAAAATTCCTTTCAAAGGGCCGTTTGCCATGAGCTTCTCATCAAATAATAATAAAAAAAAAAAATCCATGTAAGTCTAAATCCGATGCCTGTCCCTCACCCACGCGTGCTGGTTTATTTGTGCTGTACTTGTACCCCTTCCAGGACTGCGTCGAGAGGTGACAAATGACTCGTCTCTAAGAACAACCTATGTTTTCATCTGGTATAAAATAGAAGATAGCGAGATGAGCTGGGACAATCCCCCCCTCTGGCTCATCCAGGCCGTTCAAAGTTTTAAAACCAGCCGCAGTCCTTGAAATCAAGAGGCACAAACACCCTGCTCGGGCTCAGCCTCCCCGTTCCAGCCCCGGCATTTTGAGGCGCTGAGCCTGAGCGCAGGCACACAACAGGCAGCCATTCAACTGCTCTTTAAAGGAATTTTGTATCACGCTCACTGGAGAGACTAAAACACATTCTCCTTATCCCATACAGCTGTGTAACGCTGTACATCAGCTGAGCTCAACTGCTGCCAAACACCTACACTGACACAAACTCCAGTACAACATCAACACTTTCTTATTAATTCATTCTACCCTTAACTATTATCTCCAAAAAGAGAAAGCTAATTCTGAAAGTAAATCCAATGAAAATATAAAAGTCACAGTGTAGAGGAGGAAGAGGACAAACTCAGGAAAGGTATAAATCATTCACTGGCTAGGAACCTCAGGTATCTCTGATTTTTTTGACTAAAAGCCTCGGTGTCTAATTTGGAGTCGGTCATTAAAATACAGAGCCAATAAATATTAACACAGAACATTTTTCAGAACAGGGTTAGTAAACTAGAAAGCACCTTGCTGGATACTCTCAGAACATAGCAGCACATTTCTGGTTTTCATTAAATTTCCTGGATTTACATTAATCTTGATTTATATAAGATAAATTCTTCCAGCTCCAGTGTTCCCAAATACCCAAACCAGCTTCATTCCTACCCCGAGAACTAAGAAGGAAAAATGCATCCAAATAGTTTGTGATGGTAACAGCTTTCCTGGAATTTCTAACTTACCTGATTTGGGATTTAGAGAGTCGCACTGAGAGTTATAGACGTGCACAAACTCCTGGTGCCTTCTAACGAGCTGCTGCCGGGTCCCGCGGGTAGACAGACCGTGTTCCTTTAGTTTCTTCTTCAAATCACGATCAGAAAGCAAGTTGTAAACAACTTTAGACAGAGGCTTCCTTTTGTGAGCAGAACTGCAAAAGGAAAAGGAAACAAACTTTTTTTTTTTAATTAATACTCCAAGAAAAAAAAAAAAATCAAAATACTGCTGTACATTTTTACAGGGCATTTCACCCACTCTGGGCAAGAAACACCCGAAAGAATCGTTCCAGACACACAACCTATTCCTCAGTGTATCCCGATGCAACAGCTCTAGGAAACCAGAACACTCTTCCCAGAGACCACAAGGAAAACTTCAAACGTGCAGAAAGCAATAGGTCTGGTCTGGTGTTCTGTAGGACATGATGCAAACACTACTCATGCAGCACGTGCTGCAGCTCGGTGCTTCTATCTACAGCAAAGCTTCGGAACGATGTCGGCAAACACGGGATCGATCGCTTTCGTTAGGATCAAGCCTCACATTCCCTCTGAATTCAAAAGGAAGGTGCTGAATTCAGCCTGCTGAAGCACAAGTGTTCCACCCAAGTACTCGCCCTTTCTTACCCAAACCAGATGGTGACGTTCTAAAAGCATGAAAAGTGCAAGCCAAAACTTCAGTTAGGAGATTTTTCAGCTTTCTAGAGAAATGACTTCAAGAAAGACACCCATGTGCCTGAAAGCCAAGCGGTAGCTCCCATCTAACAGAAGGGTGCTTCAGTAATACAGAAAGTGACATCAAAGAGAATCAACAGTGCTCTCAGAGGAGCAACATCTAAAACCAAAACGTACTCCTGCAGGCTGCCTTATGTCAGAACTCGACGGCCCTGGCGTAGCTAGGGAAAACATCATTACAGGAAACTGCCATTGAAAACTCAAGTCCTGCTGTAACTTTTGTCATCTAAAATTAGCAGAAGTTTCCTTCTGCACCAATCTAACTCAGTCTTCCCTACACCTCCCAGTGAAATACACTCAAACTAGCCAACAGCGGTACCAAGATCCATCTACTGCCTCGCTTGTCTCCATCGACTGAAATAATGTGTAAGTTACAGAAGAACACCACTTAGTTCAGCACCCTTCTTCCTGCAGCCAAAGGAAGTTTAGCTGCGCTGCTCTGAATTACAGAGCAGTTAACAGATTTCCATTGGGAAAGCAAGACACTCAGCTGAAAACTGCAGGCAGCACTTTCAACTTAGCACAATGAAAGTAAATTTCAAAGTCAAAAAAATAAACAAAGCTTACAGAAAAACTGACATTGATTCATTTACACCCACATAACCCCCGTAGCTGGCGAAAAAAAAAAAGCATTACGATGATACTCTCGAGGAAAATACTTTCTTGAGATTCTTTGGGAAAATACAAAAAAACCCATCACCGAATCTTTTGAAAGTCCTGCAAAAGCTGTGTGTGTGTGATTCACCAGCAGCCTCACCTCGAAGAGCGATGACAGCTTTGTGAGCAGCCACCTACACAGAAACAGTTCACGAGAGTTTTGAATCTTAACGCCTGCAGGTTTTTTTCCCCATCCTTGAGAAAACGCAGTGCTGTATGTTGTGTGAAGATACACTCACCTGCTGTGGTTACTCCTGGGCAGGTTTGGGGACTAAAGTATCGGTTCCGCTGAAATACTGCTCGGCTGTTAGCACAGCAAGCCACGCACTCCTAATCTGAGAATAAACAGAGCTAAAACTCCTCAGACCAAAACTAGAGAGGTGCTGTTACTGACCCCCGAGCAACACTGCCATAAAACAAAGACATTGCCAAAAAGCCAGCATTTAACACAACAGCCCGTCCCAGAGAAGTTTGTGTGATGCTTTCGCGAGATCCAAGCAGTCTAGATAGAATAAGCAAAATTTTAAATTCCGTTAGGGACATGGGCTTGACACCAAAGAAAGATCTGCCTTTTATTTCTTTTCATTAAGAACAGAGAAAACACTAAAAACATCCCCACTGAAAATTAAAATGCAGCATCGGATTTCAATATTAATTTCCCATTTCTTCATCCTCAAAGTCCTTTAGCTTACCGACTGCATTCGAAGCATGACTGGGCAAAATAAGAGCTCTAACATAAAATTAGTTTCTAATTCCAGGTTCAGAGGAACTGGAAATACAAGCATGCAGTCCGAGTCCCTCACGGTTCTTAAGGCCGATCAGTTAGCAGTAATAACGGCCTAAATTCACGTCAGCGAGTAAAACAAACTGAAACCCACACTTCTGACGTGAACGTGGCGACCGTGACAAATTCTAGGGCAGAGGCATAAAGCCAAAGGCCTGCATTAATCTTATGGAAACTGAGACTTTAAAGAAACAGCCTTGGCTGGGGCAACCTGAACAGAACCTCAGCGAGCAGAGTGAAGCGCAGTTTTTATTTTTCCTTGACAGCTAGCAAAGCAATTGTCTTTCGGCCCATCTGAATCGAGGGAAGCAATTCAATCACCAAGTGAAAAATGGGAGTGTTATCTGAATAGAATTTCTGCTAGCGAGCAGAAACATGACAAGAATAATATCCAGACCAAGTTCTACTCTGTGTGGAATTCTTTAAAAGACTGTCCAGTGCTTTCTTACCAAAAGGTAACTCTGCTGGTGATCCACACACGTTTCTGAGAGTGAAGAACCACTACTATCATATTTACACAATTATTTTAGTGATGTATACAGCTGGCAATCAAAAAACAAACACAATCCACTGCATCACAACCCATCGACTAGTATTTCTTGTTTCAGCAGTGCAGAGAAACAGCTGGATGCATGTAAAGGCTGGTCAAGTTGTTTCTTACCTTCTGAGGCTGTCCTTCTTCTCTTCTCTTGTCAAGCAGCTATCCAAATGTTTGTTTATATATTGCTCTGGAATAGCAACCTCGCAAACAGGACAACCCACTGCAAGCAAAGGAGAAGGAATTCACCAGAGCATCCATTACAGCAAAGAGCAAAAGTCTGCACTTGAAAAACTAATCATGAATTGAAGAAAATGCAAATCCAGAGTTCCAGATTTCTTCCATTAAAATATCTGGCACGTCTACCCAGAATCTTCATTTTTAGTTCTCAGTTTCATTTCAGAACACTTATTCCCCCCTCTCTATGTAATGTCAGAATGGTTCCCACCTTCCCTGCAGTCAGATGGAATGAAATCTCTAATAAAAATCTAGAGTAACACACACACTACACAGAACCCAGGGGCTAATACAACAACAGCGTATTTCTGGGCGAATGCTTTTCACTTTTGCAGTACTTCACTCCTAAATAAAGCAAGCTGCTTCATTTTGATAAAACAGAATAGCAGAAACTTTATTCCTATTAACATCATGTTCCCAGTCTCTGGCTCTCTGCAGGACTGTCAGTACAGGAGTTCAGGCAGCCTGACAGGAAACCCACGATCCTACCACACCTCACAAACACCCTCTAGCACAGTCCCACCCAACACAGGATCCCTCTTGCATCATATTTTCAAGAAGCTGCTAGAAACATTACCTGTAAAGACAGTCAAAAAACAGAAACTTAAAATATTCTTCTTTAGCAATCACATTATGTCCAAAGCTTAATTTAAGTGAACAGTGTGCAGGATTCCTTAACTGACATCCTCTGTACTGGTACAAAGGCAGCTGGGTGTGATTTAAAAGACAAAACAAAAAACAACCTATGAAAACTCTGTGAAATGTTGTGGGAATTGAGAGACTTATCTGGTAACACTGCTTTGCAGTCCCGTGACATCATATTCCAGTCAAAGGTTAACAGCAACAGAAAGAGGTTGGGACAGTAACATAGCAATAGTTCTGTGCAGCCTGTCACTGCACTTGAAGTTAACGTTCCAATTCTCAACACAGGAACACATAACACTTACTAAAACCACTTTGGCATTGCCTCATTTCAAGGCTTTCATTTATATTGTTTGACCAACTGCTTTGCATTTCCGAGCAATGAATGCTCGTGGATTTAATAAGGTCATAAAGTGGTAAGCAAGTGAAAGTTTCAATTGCTCGGGAACAAATGAGCGGTAAAATTTCATATGGGTTTAAAATTACTAACGCAAGCAGTCCGAGGCATAAAAGGAGGAAACTAACTTCTGGCTAAGCTGGTGCCAGTTTTATATGGCTATTTTTCTGGCTGTATTACATCTTTATTTACCCAGCTAATGAATAAATATGAACTTTGGAGTTCCAGCTGAATAAACTGTTAAACAAAAGGACCGATAAATACGAACTAACAGGAATCAGCCTCGTGCTCCTGCACGGTCTTTTATTTTAACTTCAGTAGGATGGCTGCCATCGTGTCAAAACTAAGAGGATTCTGTCATTCTGTTGTAGTTGGGTCTGTATAAATGGGCATTTTCATGCCTGAGAAGAAATTAATCTTAACACTGTAGAATTAGAGAAGAATAAATCAGATGACTTTCTTCTGGAGAGTGTATGAATAGGAATATTTACAAAAATGAGGCCGTGACCATTGTGATCGTGGGTGCACGCCTCAGATAACACACACATTATAGAACACCTCGCTTCTGGTTACTTCGGGATAGAAGAGGAGGATGAATGTGCAGATTGTCTAGTCATTAAGGGGAAGGAGAAGAGAAAATGACTTCAATTTTACTGAGAAATTCTGTTGTGCAACTATTGTTTTTTAGAGTAGTTACTCAAAGCAAAGGAATCTGTAGGCGTTGAACTCCATTTAATTACTTGGCATCAGCCCAAGCTTCCTCAGCAAGAGTGTGCTGGCAGCAGAGCTGTCCCACGACGCGTGGTCCAGTTAAATGGGAAGCATCTGACCATGCCAGTGCAGATCAGAGGAACAAGAACTGAGAAGGATGCCGTGTGCTGAGTACTCTAATGCACCCAGCCCGCCACAGCCATGGGCTTGGGGAAGAGAACAGGAAAGAACCAAAAATTAAGCATCTCACCTTTCTTGACTACTTTTAGCACAGATGTAGAAGGCTTCTCATGGCTTTTGGTGCACTCAGGACTCTCTTGCAATCCCACTTCACTGCCTTTACCATCAACCTCTGCAGAACCACTGTAAAGGTTCTGGTGTTCTTCGGTTTTGACAATCTTCTGATCTGCTCCTGCCAGGCCGTCTGCCCTTGTCAAGGTGCAAACCTTCTCCTTTTTCAAAAAGCTTTCAATCATTGGCACCTTTTCTTCTACAACCGGCCAAGAAACAGGACTCTTCATGTGGCTTTTGCCAGGTGAACGCCTGCTACAGGCCAACGGAGATGAAATCAGTGGAGTGTCCAAGACCAGCTGGAACAGCTGTTGTCTAGAAGCATCCAGAAGACAACATGCAGTTAGCTACGTTGGACAGCATTAGCTTTTTCTTTAAGAAGAAACCAAAATGAAAACAGATGGAGCTTTTCCTTGTTGCCTCCTCCCTCCCTCCTTGCTCGCACGCAGCCCTTGGGACCTGGCTAGCCCACAGAGAGCAGGAGCACGCCAGCTGAGCCCCACCACGCTCTACAGGACCTAAGAACTGGCTTCCCCATTTTCAAACAAATTACATCTAGCAAATGTAATAAAAGGCCTCTCAAAACATCACACGAACACAGGAATGAACAGAAAAGTTTCCTGCCCTTAATTGAAGATGGCAGATGACCATTCTCAAGCCAGAGTACTCTGAGCACTGTGTCACACAGCTGTGATGGACGCTCCGGCCACCAGAGAGCTCAGCAGAAAGCGTGGCCGTATTCCGTCTGTCCCTCCGCAGCACAGCTGCTCGCTGCCCACCCAGCTGAGCAGAACCCCACCAGGAGAGAACTGCATGCTCCTCAGGTCTGGAGACTTAGCATTGGGTAACCTGAACTCTCTGGTCACGTTTCATCCGTGATCAGACGAAGAGTGCAACCCCCCTATTCATTTCTCATGAAATAAAGGGAAATCACCACCACCCTCAAGAACAGCCCACTTCAGTCTCCACCAGAACGTTTACACCCACCTACAACTGCTTTACTCCCACTTGTACTCCCTACCATCCTTGAGGCTACCGACTGTCAAGACATGCATTAAACAGAAGTCTCTCTTCAAAGAGGTGAAGTTGCATTTTGCTCAGGAGGAACACAACAGCAGCAGAAGGCTCCTTCTCCTTCTGTCTCATCAGTACTTTTAACTTGGAGGTAACACAAAGAATTACAAAGTCACAGTTGTCCTACTCAGACAATTGCATAAGATCTTAAAGACGTGGTTTATTCCTACCCCTGCCCCAGGATGTTTTGCAGAACTCTGTTTATTTTGCCACATATTTTATACTGCTTGGCCTAAGATAAATTAAGCCACAGACTGCACTCGTGGCAGGGAGCCAGCGTTGAGCCTGCCCACGTACCCTGTGCTTCCCTTTCACTCCTGTGTCATCACAGGCCGAGGGAAGGCTCTCCTGACCAACACCAGCGATGGACAAACCACACATCCCACTCTTACCCACTACTACTTTGACAAGAGACCTCCACAGCCTGAGGGTCACAATGAAGTTCCTATCATCCAGCCAAGAACAGCCAGCAGGAGTACATGTGCTGTCATTAACCTGTTTGCCTTTAATTCACCACCCCATCACCCCCGGGCAGCCTGCACACCACTCACTTCCCGAGCTCTCCAGGAGCATGAAGCCTGCCCTGTTGCCCAGATGCTCCTTAGCTTTCTCCTTGACTGGCTGCCATTCTCAGAGCCACCACCCACCCGCTGCATTGTCAGAAGTCCCAAAGAAAAGGCAATTCAAGGGTGGACAAATCCAAAAGGAACGCTGGAATATACATTTACCCGAGCCTGGCAGACAGAGAATCT